>JAACNH010000010.1:1834093-1977994 GCA_019447015.1 Hymenochirus boettgeri | reverse complement strand
CTATCTACCATCGTTAGGGCTTTTTGTACCCGGAAATCATAACACATACCCATCGCATGTTTTTACCTCCGTATATTTTCACTCACATATTCACTTTTAATTAAAAGTGAATATGTGAGTGAAAATATACGGAGGTAAAAACATGCGATGGGTATGTGTTATGATTTCCGGGTACAAAAAGCCCTAACGATGGTAGATAACTACATTCGAGGGTTACTGAAAATCAAACACTACATTCGAGGGTTACCGAAAATCAAACACTACATTCGAGGGTTACTGAAAATCAAACACTACATTCGAGGGTTACTGAAAATCAAACACTACATTCGAGGGTTACCGAAATTCGAACTCTACATTCGAGGGTTAATGAAAATCAAACACTACATTCGAGGGTTACCGAAATTCGAACTCTACATTCGAGGGATTACACCGAAACGCCACAATCGAGAGTTATGGCCGAAATCGAGAGTTAGCGGTACATAAAAACGAAATAGTTTGTAGTTCAGAAAGTTTAAATAATTCAAGTTTGTCCATTCCATGAAAGCTCAGATCGAACTTTGGCTTCGAGTTCGGTTGTAAGCCTTTCTCTACTACTGGAGGATTCTGGGATATCTACATCCCTGTTTATTGACATACACAATGCCTATGCTGGGGTTTGGGTGACATTCCATCTTTTTTTTGGGGGGGTTTAAAGTTAATAGGTCAATGGAACACTTCCTGTGAACGCAGGCAATACGCAGGCAACTTTAATATTCTTTTAGCCGATTGGAGTGATCCATGAAGAGCTTGGCTTTATAACACTTCCCTTTTGTAAACTTAATATTTATTCGCATTTCACCAGCAATGTATCATTTATAACCGAGTGCTCACCATATATCAACATGTCACTTTCAAGCAGTTTAGACTCGACATTCATTTTCTATGTGGTCCAATGGAGCCCTTTGCTGGCGGATGTTTTCTATGTCTCATTCTGCCTCGAATGGGTAAGGCTCTTTGTCTCTGACAGAAAACTATTTATCACCGTTATTGTTTATGTATTAGTCTATTGGCATTATTTTCCTCTGCATCGTATTCAGCCAGAAGATATCGATATAAGTTATAAACCTTCATGGAAATCACATTTATATTTGTAATTCTGTTCTGAGTTTTCAAGCTCATCCCATTAAAAGGGAAATAAAAGTTCAGGTGACCAGGTCTTCATTGAAACCATGAGGGATACTGCAGTGGTGTCACATTGACTTCATGACATCATCGCAGAATGAGCTCCTGTACAGACCCCCCCCCCCACTCGTACTGCTTCCTCTCGCCTTAAACCTTTCTCTCTTGTGGCTCCCGTCCTCTGGAATTCTATTCCCCTCTCTCTACGTCAAGAAACCTCAATTAGCAGGTTTAAATCTACCCTTATATCCTACCTATCTGGTACCCAGCACAGTATATGATATCTATATATCTATATATGATAAATCTACCACTCTTGTAGCAAGGCTCAAGCACTCTTCTCTTGTACCTGTTTTTGACCCCTGCTTTTTTTTTTCCATTCTCTTGTCTGTTGCATGGGCTGACCTTTGCTACGTTGACTCTGTCCTTGTCTGAGCCTACGGTACCACGTCTAATACACCTAATTGCTGGTCTGGACCTAGTTAGTTTTACTCCTTATCTACCTGGTTCCTTGGCTGGCCAGTCTGACAGTTTAGTACTGACCCTCTGGTTATTCTTCTAGTCTGTTCTTGCAATCTTCCTCCGTTCCTGATTCTCTCCTGTTGCACCACACTTTTCAAGCTTTTCCAGCCTCAGTGTTGTCTAGGCACTTCTTGCGGAAGTCTGAGAAAATCTGGGTCCGGGATAGTGTGAGAAGTCCGGGTCCATTTGAACTCGAATAGTTTAGTTCTGCTAGGGTCCTGTAACTAGACTGAATGATATAACAGGAGGATAATAATAAAGACAAGTATTTCTGAGGTCATTCCTTCCGCTGGTAAAGATGAAAATGGTGATTAAATTTGATTAGATAATAGTGATAAATCCCAGTTTTAAAACAAGCCCAGTATCCAATTGGTACTGGCGGTTTCAAAAATCCATGGATCACAAAATAGGAAATGAGAAAATAAAAACTCGAAAATATCATTCGAAACTTTGAAAACCGAAAATGTCTATATCGAAAAAAATGACGATTTAATCGGAACTTTAATCGTTTTCGCGGAACCTCTATCAGAACAAAACCGAAATAGAAACAGAAGGATAGAAGAACAATCACGGGGAAGACCAGTAGCTAGTACAAGCTCCAAGCTCTGAAACATATACTGTAATACTATGTAATACTCTACATGACTGGCGAGACCCCTAAACTTAAAAAATTAATGTTGAGATTTAGGAAGAATTATCTCTTGGAAATCATGGGAAGAAAAGTTGAACATTTTTATTTAGATTGTAAGCTCTTTGGTGCAGAGATTTCATTCTTAGTGTGTCAAGGCACACCACACATATCAATATATCCATCATTTATATAAATGTATTCTTCACCTATGTATGAAACTTTATTTTTTGTTTGTATGGTCAGTATTTTATAATTTACAGCTCTGCGTGCCTACTGTAAGTGTCGCTTTATCAATACAATTATACAAAATGATACAAAGAATCTCCGTCTGCATGTAATGAAAAGTCATCTTTAGTTCAAAGGTTGTAGAAATCTTCAGTTGCTATTTTGTTTTTAAAGATTCTACAAATATGCAAAAAGGTTAAACCCAGTCGTATAATAACATGAGCATTTTTTTTTAATGATATAAAATATAATAATATAAAAATATAAACCAATTCCAAGTCCCCACTTCTACCAAACACTATTTTGTTTTAATTAGAACATCTATGGTACTGTAACTTGATCAAATTCTCATTCAATCCCTTTAATGTGATGTTTAAATCGTTTTATTGCTATCATACTGAAACATATACTTTCTTTGTAATTAAATTTAATGAGAACTCTTTATGCTAATTCTCCCATCAAAACACTGTATTGATAATGTGCCAAGAATCAATGGAAACCATTATATATAGAAAGTTATTAGACAGGCACCGCGGACCTTTTCATTAAAGGTTGTAATATGGGCACATTTACAACAATATCAGTTGGGTTTAGCAATTATAAAGTCATTTGCAAAGTAATGGCTGGTTTCACGTGTTAATTCACAAAATAACTCTTTCTCGATACATGATACATGTGAAATCACATTGTGGTTCAACTAAGCAGGACGCCTCTAGTAATTAATGAAAGATGTTCGGAACCATATAGTTATAGAAACTTCTTAAAATACCAGGTCATGGTATATCTGTTGTATTCAATTAGATCAACCGGACTTGAAGTTTAGTTCTTGAAGACGTTTCGCTAGTCATCCGACTGGCTTTCTCAATTCAGAATGACTTGTACAAGAATCTGTGGCAATTATGTACCCTGGAAAATCCCAATTAGCATATCACAGCCAGGTGTTAAGGGTGTGATTAGATAGTGGCTAAGAGGTGTTATAGGAACGCCACTATCTAATCACGCCCTTAACACCTGGCTGTGATATGCTAATTGGGATTTTCCAGGGTACATAATTGCCACAGATTCTTGTACAAGTCATTCTGAATTGAGAAAGCCAGTCGGATGACTAGCGAAACGTCTTCAAGAACTACATTTCAAGTCCGGTTGATCTAATTGAATACAACAGATAATAAAATAACATCCAATCTAGAATTCTGTAGTAGGTAGGAGCAAGTTTTTCTACTTCCCCTTTTGCTTTAATTAGAAAAAATTAGCTAGGAGCTAGGAGTTTTGCCACAAGTGCCTGTCTGACTTTAATGAAAAAATATTGTTTCAGCATTGTTCAAAATCGTAGAAATTGGTTTGCTGACTGACTGATTTTGACTAAGGCTGGGTACAGTGGGTACACTATTTGTACCAAGCGCTCACTACGAATCGGTCGGCTGAAAATATTGGCTGGTGTGTACCCAGCTTTCCCATGCTGCGAGCTCTCCTGGTATAAAATCCTAAAGCTAATTACTTTTTAATTTAAACAAACTTGAAGGTAGGAATACTAACTGCTACTTACCATAGAATTATATGTGGGGTTATGTTTAAGTGACTGGACTTAGTTATAAAGTCATTTACAATGGATATTATGTACTATGTACTTAAATCTTTATTAGTATTTGTGTGGGTGGGAGGGAGGGGATTAAAGACATACAGGGTTATTCAATAAAAGGTCTAAAAATGTTGCCCCAACCAATTAGATCTTATTTAATATTTGAAAGCTAACATCTGATTGGTTGGGGCAAAATTAGCACCGTTTTAAACGATAAGAACTTTTATTGAATAACCCTGATCGTTTGATGGAACATTGGTACATGTTGGATCTGCCATTCAGTCAAGTTAAATGGAGAAAGAAAATAATTAAATATTTCCTACATTTATCTGTTTTAAGTACAATTTCCCCCAAAACGAAGGGCTATATTCATAAAGGCGCGGTATATTCATAAAGGCGCGGTACCGATCATTTTAGCGACCGTTAATATACAATTGTTATCGTAAATTACCGCTATCAATCGTAAATCTACGATAACGTGTAAATTAACAAACATTCAGTGTAAATGTACGACCGCGCCATTAAAGACTGCCGGCGTACACTACCGATAAAGCGCAGTATCGCTAGATTACGATACCGCACTTTATAAATACTGCCCTAAATTTGGTGTATTGCTAAAGTACTCCCCAGTCTGCAATACTTACCTAAGGAATGGGATTTACTAAGATCAACTGGATTTGGTTATAAATTGAAGACATTTTGCTAGTTATGCGACTGGATCTCTGAATTGAGAATGGCAGCACTACAGTATATATAGAACTGTATAGAATGAAATTTCATATTCAATAAACTCTATAAACGCTGGCGTTAAAATCCCGCAGTGGGTAAATCCCTTACCGGGATTTACCCACATTCTCAAACGCGATATTAAATTGCCAACAGGACTAGCGATTAGAGATGTCCGAACTTCGCAAAATCCGGTCCGCTCGAGCATCCGCGAATTTTTGGAAAAATTCGAAAATCCGCGAGCGGACCCATTAAAATTTAAAAAAAATCGAAAATACGAGAAATCCTCGTAATTTCGAAAATTTTCGAAAATACGAGAAATCCGCGGTTTGGAAGTTCGGAAGGCGGATTTCTGCCATTCGCGAACAGGATAAGTCCGCGGCGGATCCGGGTATCCCTACTAGCGATAGCAGCTCTGGGTAAATGAGCCTGTATAACGTTTATAAATATATAAACGTTGACAATATTGTGTCAAAGTGCAATTAGTTCCCCTTAACACCCCACTTACCATAAAACACCATTTTCCAATTTAATGTTCTCACCAAACTGCTGAAGTATAGAGATGGCCGAACTCAATGAAATCCGGTTCAAATAATCTGCAGGTGGACTCGTTAAAGTCAATGAAGGTATAAATACCAATAGTAACTTACTGTAAATGGCTCAGGGTCCTAGGAAATAGTCTGGGGAACACGTATCGATGCCTTAAATCTTTTTAAAAAACACAGTAAACTTGCGCTTCCTGTTTTGGCAATCCGCGTAGTATTTTCGAGAAATTTGGGACATTTTCAATTTTTAAATTTGAAATTTCTAAAACGTTTGATAATTTTTAAAAATAGCTCTGCAGTTTGGAAAAATCTGAAAAATTCAAAAATCCACAAAGTTTCGGTAGATCCCTGAAATCGGCTTTGGTACCAGGTTCTGGTCCATCTCCACTGAACCCATCTCATTGCAATGATTAGCGAACCATTAGGACCAAGAATACAAAGTCTTTCTCCCAGTCTTTTGATTTTGCAGTACCCGAGGATTTTCTTTGAATATATATTAAATATTCCCAGTAATATAAGGATGATTTCTGCTGGGATGAAAGGAATGGTCGTCTTCTCTTTATTCTTGCTTTTACCGCTGATCCGTTACACAAATCACATTTCTTTCAGGCTTGGAAGATCACCGCGTAAAAAGACAAAATGATGATACAAAATAACGTAAGTGCTCGGAGATTAGGAATTCTGTGTGTGAAGGGTAATTTACTATGACGGATGAGCTTTATTTTATTTTTTGTTTTGAGTTGAGTAATTACCTTGTGATGGAAACAATGTATCAACCTAGAAATATTCCATTCCGTCCTGGCGCTGCAATACGTGATGGAATAGATCATGGGAACTTGTAGGTTTATATTTCTTTATTGTATGGGGAAAAAACACTTACCAGGAACACTTACCTGCTGTAACTGAAATGAATGGAAATGTGAACTAGAATTAAAAATATGACTGTGAATAATGAACAATTAGATTATATGGAGTGAAGAGTAGGAGGAGTCTGTGAATGAAAAGGTTTCCGACTCTTACCTTTCCTCTGAGAGGTTTCTGGCATGCCCACTGGAGCTCCTCTCCCTGCCAATCCCTCTTTGCTGCCTGGTACCTTTCAATCCTTTTTCTGTAGTGTAGGGGACCCTATCCCACCCCTAACCATGTTCGTTTGCAAAAAACTATGTACTTACAGAGCTTCATTCCCCCGGCGTTCTACACTGCCAGCAGTCGCTGCATCTCAGCCAATCACAGTGGCGGCTGCTGGTCTGGCCCCCTGCTTGCATTTTTCTGCAAGCAGAGGGCCAGATCAGAACAGCGGGGGAACGAAGCTCTGTAAGTACATTCCTGATTAGCTTTTATTTAAAACTCAATAATGCCAATGATGAGGACAGTTGGTGAGTGTACTTTTGGCAGGTTGGGGGATTAAAGACTAACTTTTTTGAAGATTGGTCAAAATTAACTTTTTTAACTTTAGTTACCCTTTACAGTAAGTATGGCTGCCAAAGTAATGGAAGGGTAGGTCATCTGTGTGTACCTGGGTAAGATTGGGGGTTAAAACAAAACAAAAAAAACGTTGTTGATAATCAGTCCACATTTTTTTTTGACTATAGTTACCCTTTAAATATGGCTGCCATGAAAATGGAAGGGTAGGTGAGTAGGCATGTGTACATGGATTAGGTTGGAAGTTAAAAAACAAACTTTTTTGATTTTTGACATTAGTTACCCTTTAAGTATGGCTGCAACAGTAATGGAGGGTAGGTCAGTAGGTGTGTGTACCTGTAACACGTGGGGGTTAAAAAAACAAACTTTTTTGATGATTGGTCAAAAAACATTTTTTGACTTTAGTTACCCGTTAGGTAAGGCTGCAACAGTAATGGAGGGGTAGGTCAGTAGGTGTATGTAACTGTGCCACCTGGGGGTTTAAAAAAACAAACTTTTTGAACGATTAGTCAAAAAAATGTTTTTTAACTATAGTTACCCTTTAAGTATGGCTGCCACAGTAATGGATAAGTAGATCAGTAGGTGTGTGTACCTGGGTCGGGTTGAGGGGGTATGTCTTGTGTTTACAACCATAAAGCACAAAAAAAGACATACTGATAGGTCTGATAGGGATTTAAATGGCTCAAGTCAACGTTGAGTCCAGTTTGTCTTGTGTTGAACAGAATTATCATTGAGTTCAAAAGTTTTTCTTTCTTGGGCAGTTTCAAAATTTCCCTTTAAAACCAAGACATTTAAATCCCCAGCTGTGTGCCCTGCCAGGCTAAAATGGTGCCCAACAGGTGAACAATTCTCCTCCTCTCTGTGTTGTTTTATAGTATCCCTATGTGATGTCTCCTCAATGTCACATCCATTATCACATTTGTTACACTCTATGAGGTACACAACATTGCAGCAGTAGGATCCCTGGATGTTATAAGTCCCCATAGCATGTACAACACTTTGTGACTGGTTGATGGGATCGGTTTCCTTTGCACGGTTTAGTGCCCTTGTTGATATTGTTGTCCGTGTGACGTTTCCTATTAACCAGTGGGTGTTTGAGGTTGGTTGGTTGTCTGAAATCCAGAATTGGGGCATCTGGAAGTCTCATCCTCTGCTATGATTTTTAATCTTTAATGACTTTCCGTATACCTCCGAGTACTGGATTGTATGTAGTTACTAGCGGTATACGGGTACTAGATTTTTCAGAGCATATACAGTGGTATCTCGCCTGGCTGTTGTGATGGCCCGTCAGGTGTGTTGGGGGTAAAAACTGCTGTTATGAAGATAGCTACACTGTCAGTGGGTTTTCTGTACACTGATGTGAGCAGTTTTCCGTTTTTGATAGACACTGTGTGATATCCAGGAATGCACACAGATCCTACAATACTCTATTGTTAGTTGGATTGAAGGGTGGATGTGCTAAACTGGGAATGAAAATGTTTAAGGCTGCCTTCCCCTGGAACGTTCGAAAGTTCTAAAACGGACCCGTTAAAGTCAATGGGAGTCAAATAGTTTGAAAAGTTCAAATGAAATACAATTAAAATATCAATGGTAACTTAATGTCAATGGCTGTGGGACCTGGTAAATGGTCTGAGGAACAGTGTTCAATATCCAGGACTTTCCAAAACTCGATTTTACTCTCAAGCGCGCTATTTTCCAGCTCTCGCGTTCAAACATTCGATAATTATCCCATGAAACGACTCGCGGATTCGTTAATTCGATATTTACTCGCGTATTGGTATAATAGACATTTTACACATATTCGATAATTCGATATTTACTCGCGTATTGGTATAATAGACATTTTAACTCACATATTCGATAATTCGATATTTACTCGCGATTGGTATAATAGACATTTTACTCACATATCGATAATTCGATATTTACTCGCGTATTGGAAGAAATAGACATTTTACTCACATATTCGATAATTCGATATTTACTCGCGTATTGGTATAAAGACATTTACTCGCATATTGATAATTCGATATTTACCGCGTATTGGTATAATAGACATTTTACTCACATAATTCGATAATTCGATATTTACCCGCGTATTGGTATAATAGACATTTTACTCCATATTCGTAATTCGATATTTACTCGCGTATTGGTATAATAGAACATTTTACTACAATATTCGATAATTCGATATTTACTCGCGTATTGGTTATATAGACATTTTACTCACATATTCGATAATTCGATATTTATCGGTATTGTATAATAGACATTTTACTCACATATTCGATAATTCGATATTTACTCGGTATGGTATATAGACATTTTACTCACATATTCGATAATTGATATTTACTCGTATTGGTTAAAGACATTTTACTCACATATTCGGTAATTCATATTACTCGCGTATTGGTATAATAGAAATTTTACTCACATATTCGATAATTCGATATTTACTACGCGTATTGGTATAATAGACATTTTACTCACATATTCGATAATTCGATATTTACTCTCGTATTGGTATAATAGACATTTTACTACATATTCGATAATTCGAGATTTACTCGCGTATTGGTATAATAGACATTTACTCACATATTCGATAATTCGATATTTACTCCGTATGGTAAATAGACATTTTACTCACATATTCGATAATTCGATATTTACTCGCGTATTGGTATAATAGACATTTACTCACATATTCGATAATTCGATATTTACTCGCGTATGGTATATAGACATTTTACTCACATATTCGATAATTCGATATTTACTCGTGTATTGGTATAAAGACATTTTCTCACATATTCGGTAATTCGATATTTACTCGCGTATTGGATAATAGAAATTTTACTCCATATTCGTAATTCGATATTTACTCGCGTATTGGTATAATAGACATTTTACTCACATATTCGAAATTCGATATTACTCTGTATTGGTATAATAGACATTTTACTCACATATTCGATAATTCGATATTACTGCGTTGGTATAATAGACATTTTACTCACATATCGATAATTCGATATTTACTCTCGTATTGGTATAATAGACATTTTACTCAATATTCGATAATTCGATATTTACTCGCGTATTGGTATAATAGACATTTACTCACATATTCGATAATTCGATATTTTACTCCTGTATTGGTGTAATAGACATTTTACTCACATATTCGATAATTCGATATTTACTCGCGTATTGGTATAATAGACATTTTACTCACAATATTCGATAATTCGATATTACCGCGTATTGGTATAATAGACATTTACTCACATATTCGATAATTCGATAGTTACTCGCGTATTGGTAATAGACATTTTACTCACATATTCGATAATTCGTATTTACTCTCGTATTGGTATAATAGACATTTTACTCACATTCGATAATTCGATATTTACTCGCGTATTGGTATAATAGACATTTTACTACATATTCGAAATTCGAATTTACTCCTGTATTGGTTAATAGACATTTTACTCACATATTCGATAATTCGATATTTACTCGGCGATTGGTATAATAGACATTTTACTCACATATTCGATAATCGATATTTACGCGTTATTGGTATAATAGACATTTTACTCACATATTCGATATTCGATATTTACTCGCGTATTGGTATAATAGACATTTTACTCACATATTCGATAATTCGATATTTACTCGCGTATTGGTATAATAGACATTTTACTCACTATTCGATAATTTGATATTTACTCTGTATTGGTAATAGACATTTTACACATATTCGAATTCGATATTTACTCGCGTATTGGTATAATAGACATTTTACTCACATATTCGATAATTCGATATTTACTCGCGTATTGGTGTAATGACATTTACTCACATATTCGATAATTCGATATTTACTCGGTATTGGTATAAAGAAATTTTACTCACATATTCGTAATTCGATATACTCTCGTATTGGATAATAGACTTTTACTCACATATCGATAATTGATATTTACTCGCGTATTGGTATAATAGACATTTTACTCGATATTCGATATTCGATATTTACTCGCGTTTGTATAATGACATTTTACTCGCATATTCGATAATTCGAATTTACTCGCATATTGGTATAATAGACATTTTACTCACATATTCGGATAATCGATATTACTCGTGTATTGGTTAAAGACATTTTACTCACATATTCGGTAATTCAATATTACTCGCGTATTGGTATAATAGAAAATTACTCACATATTCGATAATTCGATATTTACTCGCGTATTGGTATAATAGACATTTTACTCACATATTCGATAATTCGATATTTACTCGTATTGGTATAATAGACATTTTACTCACATATTCGAAATTCGATATTTACTCGCGTATTGGTATAATAGACATTTTACTCACATATTCGATAATTCGATTTTACTCGTATTGGTATAATAGACATTTTACTCACATATTCGATAATTCGATATTTACTCGCGTATTGGTATAATAGACATTTTACTCACATATTCGATAATTGATATTACTCCTGTATTGGTTTAATAGACATTTACTCACATATTGATAATTCGATATTTACTCGCGTATTGGTATAATAGACATTTTACTCACATATTCGATAATTCGATATTACTCGCGTATTGGTATATAGACATTTTACTCCATATTCGATATTTCGATATTTACTCAGTGTATTGGTATAATAGACATTTACTCCATATTCGATAATTCGATATATTTACTCGCTATTGGTATAATAGACATTTTACTCAACATATGATAATTCGATATTTACTCGTGTATTGGTATAAGAGACATTTTACTCACATATTCGGTAATTCATAATTTACCGCGTATTGGTATAATAGAAATTTTACTCACATATTCGATAATTCGATATTTACTCGCGTATTGGTATAATAGACATTTTACTCACATATTCGATAATTCGATATTACTTCGTATTGGTATAATAGACATTTTACTCACATATCGATTAAATTCGATATTACTCGCGTATTGGGTATAATAGACAATTTTACCACATATTCGATAATTCGATATTTACTCTCATATTGGTATAATAGACATTTTACTCACATATTCGATAATTCATATTTACTCGCGTATTAGGTATAATAGACATTTGTACATCCTCCATACTAGAGTAATTTCGATATTTACTTTTTCCGCACGATGTTTTCCCGTCACATAGTATCATTTTACTCACATTATGCGAAATCGACTATTTACTCGCGTATGTTAATACGATATTATTACATCTTTACACCACCATCGATAATCGTATTTTTTTCCTCCTGTATTTAACTCGCGTATGGTATAATAGACATTTTACTCACATATTCGATTAATAACTATTACTTCTGCGTATTGGTATAATAGACATTACACATATTCGATAATTCGATATTTACTCGGTATTGGTATAATAGACATTTTACTCACATATTCGATAATTCGATATTTACTCCGTATTGGTATATAGACATTTACTTAAATTCATGATTCGATATTACTCGGTATTGTTTAAATAGACATTTTACTCACATATTCGATAATCGATATTTACTCGCGTATTGGTATAATAGACATGTTTCTCACATATTCGATAAATCGATATTTATATCCGTATTGGTATAATAGCATTTTACTAACCATATTCGATATAATTCGATATTTACTCCGTATTGGTTATAATAGACATTTTACTCACATATTCATAATTCGATATTACTCGTATTGGTATAATAGACATTTACTCGCATATTCGCTATAATTCGATATTTACTTCGCGTATTGTGTATTAGACATTTTTACTCGCATTCGAATTCGATTAACATTCCATATTCTCAGCATATGTTTAATCATTTTAGATCATTTTACTCCACATATTCGATTAATTCGATATTACTCGCGTATGGTATAATAGACATTTTATCAATATTCGATATTCGTATTTACTCACGTTATTTGGTTTTTTCTTTTTTTCTTTTTTTTTCTTTTTTTTTTTTTTTTTTTTTTCTTCTTTTTTTTCTTTTTTTTTTTTTTTTTTTTTTTTTTTTTTTTTTTTTTTTTTTTTTTTTTTTTTTTTTTTTTTTTTGTTTTTTTTTTTTTTTTTTTTTTTTTTCTTTTTTTTTTTTTTTTTTTTTTTTTTTTTTTTTTTTTTTTTCTTTTTTCCTGTTTTTTTTTTTTTTTTTTTTTTTTTTTTTTCTTCTTTTTCTTTTTTTTTTTTTTTTGTTTTGTCTTTTTTTTTTTTTTTTTTTTTTTTTTTATTAACAGATTCAGTGTTACTACCGATTCGTTTAATTCGAATTTACTCGCGTATGGGTTGATAAGTAGACGTTTGTTTTACTCATCATATTCGATAATTCGATTATTTACCTCGAGTATTTGGTTTATGAATGTAGAAAGTTTACTCACTTTATATTCGATAGGTACTCACATGTTATTTGGTGTTAAATAGTATAATTTTTTACTCCTAGATTGTTTATTCGATATTTTACTCGTCTGTATTGGTTATACTATAGACATTTTTACTCTACATATTCGTTAATTCGATTATTACTCGCGTATTTATTGGTTTTTATTAATAGGGATACCTTACTCACTTTATATTCGTATATTCAATTATTTACTCGCGGATTGGCTATAATTATGACAGTTTACTCACCATATACGATAATTCGAGTTATTTACTCGGTTATTGGTATAATAGGGACATTACTCATAATATCGCATAGTCGACTATTGTCTAGCATGTGTATTGGTAATTAAGATCCATTTGTAATACTTATATTGATGATTTTTAATTCAAGATTTGTAGCGCGTTTTACTCGCGTATTGGTATAATAGACATTTTACTCACATATTCGTTAATTTGATATTTACTCGCGTATTGGTATAATAGACATTTTACTCACATATTCGATAATTCGATATTTACTCGCGTATTGGTATAATAGACATTTTACTCACATATTCGATAATGTGATATTTACTCACGTATAGGTATAATAGACATTGTACTCGCATATTCGAAAATTCGATATTTTCTCGCGTATTGGTATAATAGACATTTTTCTTGCATATTCGCGCCTTGAACGCTCGAATATTCTATAATTATCGAAAGTCCGGGATACTTCGAGAAGTCCGATTCCGTTCTAGTCCATCTCTATTTGTCCGTATCTCAGGCTATCTCTGCTGTTTCTTGCCATTTGCTAATGCAAATTCCATTAGTCATAACTAAAAGTTAAATAAATAATGAGCACGCTATTCCCAGCTCTACGATTCGAACTTGTGGAGGTCATCGTATCAGACTTGGCTCAGTAAATTGGCGACTTTTTCTTGCAATCGCGGGTGTACTATGTTTACAGAGTTACATAGATGGTGATATTTAGCCGCCGAGAGCTTTTCTGAAAGATTTATTCTCTCCTTTTTGATTCCTCTGAGAAACACACCAAGTGATTTTTATTCATAACGCTCTAGAACGGATCCGATTTCAAAGCAATTCAGAGTGGCTGAACAGAGTGAATTTTATCTGACAGTGAATCAGATTGATATGGTCGAAAATAAAGCGAATGCATATAGTTTTAGTTCTTTTTTTCTTTTTAGGTCGTGTCTCCGTGCATCCAAGAAAGAAAGCTTTGGATAATAAGTACTCGCTTCGAATATTTGATAACCCAAGGTCCTGGATTTCTTAAAAAATGATTCATTTATCTCGTTTCTAGGCAGAGTGGAAAGGCCGAATTTACACGCACAAACGACGCACATATCCACCCCGGCTATATCTTTTTTTTTTTTTTTCCTTTGCCGTTGAGAGTAAAATTTATTAGCCATCCAAGCTGGAAGCTGAAATTTTATTACTTCTGAGATATTACGTATAAATAAATAAATTAATAAAGAAAAAGAATTTCCTCTGATCATTAAAGGGCAACGGTGGTCTCCGAACAAGTTAGGGTTAAATAAAAGCTTACATTCTTTTCTTTAAAATGAGCCCTAAATCACATCTCTGACCACAGCCTGTGAGAAATTATATTGCGAAGAATGTTCAAATGTACTGCTCACAGTAGCTTGATTGACATCACCCATGGGAGGAGCATACACAAGACTTAATGCTGAAAAAGAATGAAAGCACCTCTGACTAAAAAAAAATATTGGTAATTGAGAGGGGGCCTATTAATGCAGGCATAGACTGGTCTCATGGCTACTAGAGATGGCCGAACGTTTGAAAGTTCGGTCTGTTTTCAAACTTTCAAACTATATGGAAAGTACGAAAGTTCAAAAACTGACCCATTAAAGTCAATGGAAGTCAAATAGTTCGAAAGTTCGAATAAAATACAATTAAAATATCAATGGTAACTTAATGTAAATGGCTGTGGGACCTGGGAAATGGTCTGAGGAACACGGTTGAATATCCAGGACATTAGAAAAATCGATTTTACTCTCACGCGTGCCATTTTCGATTTTACTCTCACGCGTGCAATGTTTGAACATTCGATAATTATCTCATGAACGAAACGCGGATTCGATAATTCGATATTTACTCGCGTATTGGTATAATAAACATTTTACTCACATATTCGATAATTCGATATTTACTCGCGTATTGGTATAATAGACATTTTACTCACATATTCGATATTTACCTTCCGGTATTGGTATCATAGACATTTTACTCACATATTCGATAATTCGATATTTACTCGTCGTATTTGTATATAGACATTTTACTCACTATTCGATAATTGCGATATTTACTCGCGTATTGGTATAATTGACATTTTACTCACATATTCGATAATTCGATATTTACGTACATCGCGTATTGGTATAAGACATTTTTAACTCACATATCCGATAATTCGTATTTAATCGCGTATTTGGTATAATAAAACTTTAACTCTTACAATTCGATAATTCGATATTTACACTACTCTCGCGTATTGGTATAATAAACATTTTACTCACATATTGTTAATTCGATATTTACTGCGTATTGGTATAATAGACATTTTACTGCATTTCATTAATTCGATATTTACTCGTATTGGTAATAGACATTTTACTTGCATATTGGATAATTCATATTTTACTCGTTTATGGTATAATACATTTTACTCACATATTCGATAATTCGATATTTACTACGCGTATTGGTATAATAGACATTTACTCATATTCGATAATTCGATATTCTCGCGTATGGGTATAATAGACATTTTACTCACATTTCGCTAATATCATATTTACTCAGGTATGATTAGCATTTACATCCTTCGATAATTCGATATTTCTCGCGTATGGTATATACTAGACATTTTACTCCATATCGATAATCCGATATTTGCTCGCGTATTGGTTATAGACATTTAACTCCATATTTCGATATTCGTATTGCTTCGTCCGTATGGTATATAGACATTTACTCACATATATTCGATAATTCGATATTTACTCAGCGTATTTGGTATAATGACATTTTACTCACTATATAATTCGATATTTCTACTATTACTCGCGTATTGGATAATAGACATTTACTACTATATCGATAATTCGATATTTACTCCGTTATGGGTATAATAGACATTTTACTAATCATATTCGATAAATTCGATATTACTTTACTCGCGTATTGGTATATAGACATTTTACTCACAATTCGTAATTCGATATTTACTCTCGTATTGGTAAAATAGACATTTTACTCACATCTTCGATAATTCGATATTTACTCGCGTATTGGTATAATAGCATTTTACTCACATATTCGATAATTCGATATTTCTCGCGTATTGGTATAATAGACATTTTACTCACCAATATTCGATATTCGATATTTACTCGCGTATTGGTATAATAGAAATTTTACTCACATATTCGATAATTGATATTTACTCGCGTATTGGTATAATGACATTTTACTCACATATTCGATAATTCGTATTACTCGCGTATTGGTATAATGACATTTTACTCACAATTCGATAATCGATATTTACTCGCGTATTGGTATAATAAGACATTTACTCACATATTCGTATAATTCCGATATTTATACTCGCGTATTGGTATAGATAG
The DNA here is from genome assembly GCA_019447015.1 of Hymenochirus boettgeri. Taxonomy (NCBI): domain Eukaryota; kingdom Metazoa; phylum Chordata; class Amphibia; order Anura; family Pipidae; genus Hymenochirus; species Hymenochirus boettgeri. The sequence continues at coordinate 1,961,076 of JAACNH010000010.1, read as the reverse complement.
ACATTTTTACTCACATATTGTAATTCGATATTTACTCGCGATTGGTATAATAGACTTTTCTGCATTTTCTTAATTTTCGATATTTACTCGTTTGGTATAATAGATAAATTTTACTCATATTGATAATTCATATTTACTCGTTATTGGTATAATAGACATTTTCTCACATATTCGATAATTCGATATTTACTCTCGTATTGGTATAATAGACATTTTACTCATATTCGATAATTCGATATTTACTCGTGTTTGTGTATAATAGAAATTTTACTCCATTTTCGATAATTCGATATTTCTCGCGTATTGGTATAATGACATTTTACCTCCATATTCGTAATTCGATATTTACTCCGTATTGGTATAATAGACATTTTACTCACATAGTCGAAATTCGATATTTACTCGCGTATTGGTCTAATAGACATTTTATCATATTCGATAATTCGATATTTACCTCGTATTTGGTATAATACATTTTACTCACATATTCGATAATTCGATATTTGCTTTCGCGTATTGGTTAATAGACATTGTTACTCACATATTCGATAATTCGATATTTACTCCGTATTTGGTAATAAATGACATTTTACTCACATATTCGTAATTCAATAGTTTACTCGCTTTGTTTGGATAATAGACATTTACTGCATTATTCGATAATTCGATATTTACTCTTGTATTGGTATAATAGACATTTTACTCACATATTCGATAATTCGATATTTACTCGCGTATTGGTATATAGACATTTTACTCACATATTCGATAATTCGAATTTACTCGTCGTATTGGTAATAGACATTTTACTCACCAATATTCGATAATTCATATTACTCTGCGTATTGGTATAATAGACATTTTACTCAAAATATATTCGATTAAGTAGTATACTTATTCACATATTCGATTACTCGGTATTGGTATAATAGACATTTACTACTCGATATCGTTCGTATTTACTCGTATGGTATAATAGACATTTTACTCCATACCGATATTCGTATTTACTCGCTATTTGGTATACTGACATTCTTACCTTTTACTCACATATGTCGATAATCGATATTTACTCCCGTATGGGTAATAAAGAGACATTTACTCACATATTCGATAAATATCTCGATAGGTTTACTCGCGTATTGGTCATAATAGACATTTTACTCATATTCGATAATTCGATATTTACACTCGTGTATTGGTATAATAGACATTTTACTACCATATTCGATAATCGATATTTACTCTGCGTATTGGTATAATAGACATTTTACTCACATATTCGATAATCGAATTTACTCGCGTATTGTATAAAGACATTTTACTACTCGCATATTCGATATAATCGAATATTTACTCGCGTATTGGTATAATAGACATGTTACTCATATTCGTTAATTCGATACTTACTACTCAATATTCGATACTCGCGTATTGGTATAAATAGACATTTACTCGCATATTCGGTAATTTTTACTCGTGTATTGGTATAATAGACATTTTACTCACATATTCTGCTACATATTCGATATTTATCTCCGATTGGTATAATAGACATTTATACATATTCGATCATTTCGATATTTACTCACGTATTGGTATAATAGACATTTACTCACATATTCGATATTTCGTATTTCTCGCGTATTGGTATAATAGACATTTTAGTCACATATTAGTTATCGATATTTACTCGCTATGGGTATAATAGACATTTACTCCTACATATTCGATAATTCGATATTTGCTCGCGTATTGGTATAATAGACATTTTTACTCACATATCGATAATTCGATATTTACTCGCGTATTGGTATTAATAGACATTTTACTCACTATCTCTAATTCGATATTTACTCGCCTTATGGTATAATAGACATTTTACTCACATATTTGGTAATTCGATATTTACTCGCGTATTGGTAATAATAGACGTTTTCTCGCATATCGTAGATTCAATATTTACTCGCGTATTGGTATATAAACATTTTACTCACATATTCGATAATTGATATTTACTCGTATTTGTATATAGACATTTTATCGCATATTGCGCGCCTGAACATTCAAACATTCAAACATTCGATAATTATCGAAAAGTCCGGAAAATATCGAAAGTCAGAGAAATCCTGGTCCGGGATAGTTCGAGAAGTCCAAGTCCGTTGAAACTCGAATAATTTGGCTGGAGTTTGAGTTCTAGTCCATCTCTAATGGCTACTACCGTCTTTTCTAGTGTTAAAGCCGCGTTAATCCCTTTGCCGTTGACCGTGGGTGAAAGCAGCTTTAAGACTAGGATATCAGTGATTATGGCAGTGCATAAAAAGAGAATTGGGCAACTGCAACCAGCAGCTGTCTAAGACAAACAGGGTTATTCAATAAAAGTTCTTATCATTAAAAATGGTGCTAATTTATCCCCAACCAATCAGATGTTATCTTTCAAATGTTAAATAAGATCTGATTGGTTGGGGCAAAATTAGCACCATTTTTAATGATAAGAACTTTAATTGAATCTCCCTGTTAATCTTTCATGCCAGCACATAGGTTAAAGGTGCAGAATTGGTTAAACCCATTCGCAATGTATAGAGCTGCTAATGGCTAGTCACTGGCTGGGCAAATATATGGAGTTAAAGTCACGCTAACCGTTTCGCTACTGGCTAGCACGACTTTAACTCCATATTAGCGTCAGATGCGCGGGTTACGCAAAAATCGCCTGCGCATCCGACGCAGAAGAAGCATTCCCCCAGAGCAATCGCGGCTCTGGGTAAATGAGCCTGTATGTGTTCAGGAAGCCATATAGCTTAACATTTCCAGCAATATAACTTCTCACAAGATTTTCCTAGAGATGTGATCTGGGTTCATTTTAAAGGTACGGCGGAAGGGCCCTTTAATTTGTATAGACCAGTATAAACCATACTAGTAACCCTGTAATGATGGCCCGGTTCGCGGATTCAAACCCAGATCCGTGGCGAACTTTTCCGAACCGCGTTTTCGAAAATTTTCCAAATTACGAGGATTTCTCGTATTTTCGAAAATGCACGGAAAAATGTACTTTCGAAAAATTTCGAAATTACGAGGATTTCACGTATTTTTGAAGAATTTTTCGTGTTAATGGGTCCGCTCGCGGATTTTCGAATTTTTTCGAAAATTCGCGGATCCTCGAGCGGACCGGATTTTGCGAAGTTCAGACATCTATAGTCCCCTGATGTCGAAATAATTTATTAGTGAAATACTTTAACATATTTAATGGCTCAACACAAGATAAAATATACTCTCGTACCTCGTATTTAATTGTAATTATTCATCCAGTCACGTATATCTGGTAATTTCATTAGTCCACAGTCACGTAATCTGTATATTCACAATCATCCAGGTCATGTATGTCGTAGAATATTATCCATTCCAGGTCAGTGGAGGAAGAAGATATTCTGTAATATTACTTCAGCCATCCAGGTTGTGGTATAATCTGTATATTCATCATCCAGGTCGTTGGAATCTGTATATTTTATTCATCCAGGTTACGGTATATCTGTAATATTTATTCATCCAGGTCAGGTAATCTGTAATATCACCATCCGAGTCATGTATACTGTAATATTCATCCATCCGGTCATGATATCTGTAATATTCATCCATCCAGGTCGTATATCTTTAATATTCATTCCTCCAGGTCACGGTATATCTGTAATATTCATCATCCAGGTCACGTGTAATATGTAATATTCATCATCCAGGTCATGGTATATCTTTTGTATTCAATTATCAACTGGACTGGAATATAGTTCTGAAGACGTTCGCTAGTCATCGACTGGCTTTCTCAATTCAGAATGACTTGTCACAGTATCTGTGGCAATTATGTAACCTGGAAAATCCCAATTAGCATATCCAGCCAGGTGTTAAGGCGTGATTGGATAGTGATAAGAGGTGTTATAGGAATGCCCAACACTCTTAGCCACTATGCTCAATCACGCCCTTAAAGGGACTGTCCACCCTCTTTTGAAAAATTAATATGTGGTAGATTAGCCCCCAAAACCTAGACATGTTTAAGTCTCAGCTGTAATTGGCTCTAACACACAGAGATATTATACTTACATCCTCCTCGCTCCACCGCCGCTTCCAGGTCTTCTCCCAGTTCTCCACTGGTCTGCTCTGTTCTTTTTCTGTTCCCGAGCAGCCGCAGTGGAAGACTGCTCCGGGAATGGCAGTCATGATTGGCCGTGACGTCATAGTCACGGCCGACACTGACTGCCTTCCCGGAAGTCAGAGCCACGGCGGTGGAGCGAGGAGGATGTAAGTATAATATCTCTGTGTGGGAGCCGAATTACGCTTGAACTTAACGATGTCTAGTTTTGGGGGCTAATCTACCACTTTTAACTTTTCAAAAGAGGGTGGACAGTCCCTTAACACCTGGCTGTGATATGCTAATTGGGATTTTCCAGGTACCATAATTGCCACAGATTCTTGTACAAGTCATCTGAATTGAGAAAGCCATCGGATGACTAGCGCAAACGTCTTCAAGAACTAAACTTCAAGTCCCGGTTTATCTAATTGAATACAACAGACCTAATCTATATAGTTGGCCATAAACCCAAGCCCAGGTTCAGTCCCTTCTCCAGAGGGTTGAAAGTTTCCATTCATTTGTACTCCCATACCTTCCTTTCATTCTCTGTTTTAAAAGTTCCCCTTAAGGACCAGATCCTTAGAGGTTTATGGACGTGGGTTGTTAAAATGGGTCCCACTGTGGTGTTGTCCTGTTCTTATTTGTTTAGTAAAGCGACTGTCTGTAAGCGCTCTTTCCAGGTTTGGCCGGTCTCTCCTATATACAGACCTCTGTTTGGGTACTAGTGCACTGTATTAAGTTCACAACAGTTGTACTAACCCAACAGGGACTATGTAAGTTTAATACCCAGTGCCATGAATTCTATGGTTCAATGCAGATGACGGTTCAGAGCTTTAATAATCAAGTCTTTAGATAACATATTCTAGTGATCTGCAGGATTGTATATATACACTAGAGGGAAATTAATATTTTATAGTGATAACATTGAAAATCTTTCCTTTTTATACAGTTCATATCTATTTTCCTCGCTATGCGTTCATCACAAATCGTTTCCTTTGGAACAACGTTTTTGTTTTTTCCCTTCAATCCTTTTTTTAGACCCTACAAGTGGCGACCACTTTTAAAACAGAGAATGAAAGGAAGGTATGGGAGTACAAATGAATGGAAACTTTCAACCCTCTGGAGAAGGGACTGAACCTGGAGCTTGGGTTTATGGCCAACTATATAGATTAGGTCTGTTGTATTCAATTAGATCAACCGGACTTGAAGTTTAGTTCTTGAAGACGTTTCGCTAGTCATCCGACTGGCTTTCTCAATTCAGAATGACTTGTACAAGAATCTGTGGCAATTATGTACCCTGGAAAATCCCAATTAGCATATCACAGCCAGGTGTTAAAGGGACTGTCCACCCCTCTTTTGAAAAGTTAATATGTGGTAGATTAGCCCCCAAAACCTAGACATCGTTTAAGTCTCAAGCTGTAATTCGGCTCCCACACAGAGATATTATACTTACATCCTCCTCGCTCCACCGCCGTGGCTCTGCACTTCCGGGTAAGGCAGTCAGTGTCGGCCGTGACTATGACGTCACGGCCAATCACTGACTGCCATTCCCGAGCAGTCTCCACTGCGGCTGCTCGGGAACAGAAAAAGAACAGAGCAGACCAGTGGAGACTGGGAGAAGACCTGGAAGCGGCGGTGGAGCGAGGAGGATGTAAGTATAATATCTCGTGTTTAGAGCCGAATTACAGCTTGAGACTTAAACACTGTCTAGGTTTTGGGGGCTAATCTACCACATATTAATTTTTCAAAAGAGGGGTGGACAGTCCCTTTAAGGGCGTGATTGCATAGTGGCTAAGAGGTGTTGGGCATTCCTATAACACCTCTTATCCACTATCCAATCACGCCCTTAACACCTGGCTGTGATATGCTAATTGGGATTTTCCAGGTCATAATTGCCACAGATACTTGTACAAGTCATTCTGAATTGAGAAAGCCAGTCGGATGACTAGCGAAACGTCTTCAAGAACTATATTTCCAGTCCAGTTGATAATTGAATACAACAGATATACCATGACCTGGATGATGAATATTACGATATACCGTGACCTGGATGATGAATATTACAGATATACCGTGACCTGGAGAATGAATATTAAAGATATACTGACCTGGATGGATGAATATTACAGATATATCTGACCTGGATGGATGAATATTACAGTATACATGACCGGATGGATGAATATTACAGATATACCATGACCTGGATGAATAATATTACAGATATACCGTAACCTGGATGAATAAATATTACAGATTACCAACGCTGGATGATGAATATTACAGATATACCACAACCTGGATGGTGAGAATATTACAGAATACCCTCCTTTTCCACCTGACCTGGATGATAATATTCTACGACTATCAGACTGGATGATTTGAATATTACGATATCGTGACCTCTGGACTAATGAAATTCCGATTACGTGACTGGATGAATATTACAATCCCCTTAAGGACCAAGATCCTTAGAAGGTTTATGGAGTGGTTGTTACAATGGGTCCCTACTGGTGGTGTGTCCTGTTCTTTATTTGTTATAGTAAAGCGATGGTCTGTAAGCCTCTTTCTCAGGCTTTGGCCGGTCTCTCCTATATACAGACCTCCTGTTGGGTATCTAGTGCACTGTATTAAGTTCATCCAACAAGTTGTACTTAGATACCCAACAGGAGGACTATTGTAAGTTTAATACCCAGTGCCATGAATTCTATGGTTTCAATGCAGATGACTGTTCAGCTTTAATCAAGTACTTTAGATAACATATTCTAGTGATCTGCAGGATTTGTATTATGATACAGCTAGAGGGAAATTAATATTTTATTAGTGATAACATTGAAAAGCTTTCCTTTTTATACAGTTCATACTATTTTCTCGCTATGCGTTCATCAGCAAATCGTTTTCTTTTGGAACAAACAGTTTTTTCCCTTCAATCCTTTTTTTAAGACCCTACAAGTGTCGACGTTAAATACGAGGTACGAGAGTATATTTTATCTTGTGTTGAGCCATTAAATATGTTAAAGTATTTCACTAATAAATTATTTCGACATCAGGGGACTATAGATGTCTGAACTTCGCAAAATCCGGTCCGCTCGAGGATCCGCGAATTTTCGAAAAAATTCGAAAATCCGCGAGCGGACCCATTAACGATTTTACTCGCATATTGTTCTAATAGCCATTTTCCTCTCACATATTCGATAATTCGATATTTACTCGCTAGTGGTATAATAGACATTTTACGTCACTATTCGAAATTCGATATTACTCGCTGTATTGTTATAATAGACATTTTAACTACATATTCGTTAATTGATATTTACTCGCTTATTGGATAATAGACATTTGACTCACATATTCGATAATTCTTATGTACTCCGCGCGGAGTGTAAATTAACATTTTACTCACATATTTGATTATTCTATATTTACTACTCACTATTGTATAATAGACATTTTACCTCACATATGCCGATAATTCCTCTTTCACTCGCGTTGGTATAGATAGACATTTACTCACCTATTCTTAATGTGATATTTACTCACTATAGGTTATCATAGCCATTGTAACTCGCATATTCGAAATTCGATATTTTCCTCGAGTATTGTTAAAGAAGACATTTTTCTTGCATATTCGCGCCTTGAAACCCTCGAATATTCTATAATTATCGAAAGTCCGGGATACTTCCGATAAATCCCTTCCGTTCTAGTTCCATCTCTCTTGGTCCGTATCTCCTCTATCTCTGCATGTTTTCGTTCCATTAGGGCTAATGCAAATTCCCTTAGTCATAACTAAAAGTTAAATAAATACGTGAGCACGCCTTAATTCCCAGCTCTACGTTCTAACTTGTGGAGGTCATCGTATCAGACTGGCTCAGTAAATTGGCGACTTTTTTCTTTCTTGCAATCGCGGGTTGTACTATGTTTACAGAGTTACATAGATGTGAATATTTTAGCCGCCGAAGAGCTTTGTCTTAAAGATTTATTCCTCTTCCTTTTTGATTCCTCTGAGAAACACACCAGTGATTTTTTATTCATAACGGCTCATAACGTATCCGAATTTCAAAGCAATTCAGAGTGGCTGAACAGAGTGAACTTTTATCTGACAACATTGAATCAAGATTGATATGTCGAAAATAAAGCGAATGCATATAGTTTGAGTCTTTTTTTTTCTTTTTAAGATGAGGTAGAAGGTCGTGCCTCCGTGCATCCAAGCAAGAAAGCTTTGGATAATAAGTACTCTCGCTTGGCGAATATTTGATAACCCCAAGTGTCCTGGATTTTCTAAAAAATGAGTCATTTTATCCTTTCTTTTCTCTAGGCATAGTTTTGGGAAAGGCCGAATTTACACTCACAAACATACGGCACATATTCCACCCCGGCTATAATCTTTTTTTTTTTTTTTTCCTTTGGCCGTTGAAGAAAATTTAATAGCCATCCACGCTGGGCTGAAATTTTTATTCTTGTCTGATATATTAGATAAAATAAATAAATTAATAACAGAACAAGAATTTCCTCTGAATCATTAAAGGTCAACGTTGGTCCTCTCCGAACACTTTAGGGTTAAATAACAGCTTACATTTTTTCTTTAAAATGAGCCCAAATCACATCTTAGAACCACACTGTGACACTTAATTGCGAAAATTTTCAAATGTAACTTCACTGCGCAAGTAAAGCTGTGATTGACATCACCCCCATGGGAGGAGCATACACAAACTTAATGCTTAAAAGAATGAAAGCACTCTGACTAAAAAACAAATATTGGTAATTTAGAGGGGCCTATTATGCATGGCATAGACTGGTCTCTGGCTCCTAAGAGATGGCCGACGTTGAAATTTCGGTCTGTTTTTTCCAAACTTTTCAAACTTTTCATCAAACCCTATCTGGCAAGTAATAACGTTCAAAAACTGACCATTAAAGTCATGGAAGTCAAATAGTTTCGAAAAGTATCGAATAAATACAATTAAAATATCAAGGTACTTAATGTAAATGCCTTGGGAACCTTTGTAAATGTCTGAGGAAATACACGGTTGAATATCCGGAACATTAGAAAAAAAATCGATTTTCTCTCACCTTTGCCATTTTCGATTTTACTCTCACTCTTGCAATTTTTTTTGAACATCGATAATTATTCCATGAACGAAACGCGGATGAGAATTCGATATTTACTACGCGTATTGGTATACTAAACATTTTACTCCATATCGATAATTCGATATTTACTCGCGTATCGTTTATATAGACATTTTTACCTCGCATATTATGATAATTCGATACTTATTCGCGTATTGGGTATACATAGACATTTTACGTCACTATTCGATAATTCGATATTTACCGCGTATTTGTAATGATAGACATGCTTACTCACTATTCGATAATTGCGATATTTAACTCGCGTATTGGTATAATTCGACCATTTACTCCACAATTCGATAATTCGATATTTAGTTTACACATCGCGTATTTGGTTTGATCATGACATTTTTAACTCACATTCCGATAATTTCAGTATTTACTGCGACTGGTATTTGTATAATAAACATTTGAATCATCATTCAAGATTCGATAAGTCGATATTTCCTACTTACCGCGATTGGTTATAATAAACATTTTGATCAACATATTTTTTTAATTCGATATGGTACCGGTATTGGTATAATAGACATTTTACTGCTGTTCATTAATTCGATATGTTACTGTCGTTTGGTATATAGACATTTATTGCATATTGGATAATTCACATTTTTACTGTGTTAGTGGTATAATAACATTTTACTACATATTGATAATATCCGATATTTACTTACTGCGTATTGGTATAATAGACATTTTACTTGCATATTCGATTAATTTCGATATTTCTGCGTCGTATGGTATAAGACATTTTACTCACATTTTCGCTATATCATATTACAGCGTATGATTCATTTACACCTTAAACGCTCGTAATTCGAGTCGAGTGTATCATACTAGACATTTTACTCGCATTTCGATAATCCGATATTGATCGCAGTATTGGTATAATAGACAGTTTAACTCGCTATTTCGATATTCGTATTTGCTGCGTCGCGTATGGTATATAGGAACATTCTTAACCGCATATTCGATATTCGAATATTTCTAGCGTATTGGTATCATGACATTTTACTCACATATTCGATAATTCGTATTTACTTTCACTACGTACTTCGCGTATTCAAGAGACATTTACTAATTCGCATAGTCGATAATGTCGAGTGAGATGACATTTACTGCGGAGGAGCAAGCGTGAGGGAAAAAAGAGACATTACATACTCGAATTGAAAATGATAACTACCCCATCGGGGCGTGGTATAGTAGAATACTCACCCCAATCCGCCAAAAAAAATCATAACTCCCCCCCCCCACCCTCAAACGTAGGTAAAATAGACTTTTTACTCGCATTTGATAATTTCGAATTTACTCGCGTATTGGTATATAGACATTTTACTCATATTCGATAATTGATATTCTCAGCGTATTGGTTAATAACGTAGGACATTTTACTCACAATTTATTCGATAATTCGATATTACTCAGCGTATGTGTATAATAGACCCAATTTACTCACATATTCGATAATTGGATAATTTACTCGCGTAATTGGTATAATGACCATTTACTACATATTCGATAATTCGTATTAACTCGCTATTGGTATAATGACTTTTACTCACAGATTCGATAATGATTTTATAACGTACTCGCGTATTGGTTATATAATAAACATTTACTCACATATTCGTGCATAATTCCGATATTCATACTCGCGTATTGGTTATAGATACACATTATTACTCACATATTTGATTAATTCGATAGTTTACTCTGCGATTGTATAATAGACCTGTTACTAACTATTCGATTAATTCATATTTACTGCGATGGTATAATAAATCAACATTTCTACTTATGCTATTTGATAATTCATATTTACCGTATTGGGTATAATAGACATTTTCCTCACATGTTCATAATTCGTAATATTTACTTGCGTAATTGGTATAATAGACATTTCTTCAATATTGATAATTCAAGATTTTACTCGTGTATCTTGGTAATAAATAGAATTTACTCCATTTTCGATCCATCGATATTTAGCTCGCGTATTGGTATAATACGACATTGTACTCCATATTCGTAATTCGATTTTTACTTCGTGATGGTATATAGAACATTTTACCCTAATGTCGAGAATTGCATTTGCTCGCGTTTGGTTTAGAATAGACCTTTGTAATCATGCATATTCGTAATTCGATATTTACCAACCGTGTCTGGTATAATACCAATTTTACCTCACCATATTCGCATAATCCGATATTTACTGGCGCGTATTGGCATTAGATAGACATTTTTACTTGCATCTTCGATAATTCGATATTATATCGTGGAATTATGGTATAAAGACATTTTACTCGGCATATTCGCTAATGTCGTATATTTAGTTTACTCGCTTTGTTTGGTCATAATAGACTTTACTCATATTCGATAATTCGATATTTACCTTGTATTGGTATAATAGACATTTTACTCACATATTCGATTAATTCGATATTTACTACAGGTATTGGTAATAGACATTTTACTCACATATTCGATAATTCGATATTTACTCGTCGTTATTGGAATAGACATTTTACTCACCAATATTCGATAATTCATATTTACTCGCGTATTGGTATAATAGACCTTACTTTTACTCACAAATATTGATAAGTAGTAACATTACATATTCGATACGTATTGCAGTATAATAGAATTTACTACCGATATCGTTCTATTCTCGTATGGTATAGGGATAGACATTTTACTCGATACCCGTATTCGTATTTACTCGCTATTGGTATACTAACGAACATTCTTTTTTACCTTTTAACTCACATATAGTCGTAATCGATATTTACTCACACGTATGTGGGTATATAATAGAGACATTTACTCACATATTCGATAAATATCTCGATAGGTTTATCGCGTATTGGCATAATAGACATTTTACTCCATATTCGATAATTCGATATTTACCTCGTGTATTGGTATAATAGACATTTTTACTACCCATATTTTTCGATTGCGTATTTACTCTTGCTATTGGTATAATAGACATTTTACTCACATATTCGTATAATCGAAATTTACTCGCGTATTGTATAATAGACATTTTACTACTCCATATTCGAATAATCAATATTTACTCGCGTATTGGTTATAATAGACATGTTACTCACTATTCGTTAATTCGATACTTACTACTCACATATTCGATACTCGCGTATTGGTATAATAGACATTTTACTCGCATATTCGGTATTTACTCGTGTATTGGTATAATAGACATTTTACTCACATATTCTGCTACATTTCGATATTTACTCGCGGATTGGTATAATAGACATTTTATGACATATTCGATCATTTCGATATTTACTCAACGTATTGGTATAATAGACATTTTACTCACATATTCGATATTTCGGTATTTGCTCGCGTAGTTGGTATAATAGACATTTAGTCACATATTAGTTATCGATATTTACTACCGTATGGGTATAATAGACATTTACTCCTACATATTCGATAATTCGATATTTGCTCGCGTATTGGTATAATAGACATTTTACTCACATATCGATAATTCGATATTTACTCGCGTATTGGTATTAATAGACATTTACTCACATATCTCTAATTCGATATTTACTCGCTTATGGTATAATAGACATTTACTCACATATTTGGTAATTCGATATTTCTCGCGTTATGGTAAATAATAGACGTTTCTCGCATATCGTATATTCAATATTTACTCGCGTATTGGTATATAAACATTTTACTCCATATTCGATAATTGATATTTACTCATCATTTGTGTAATAGACATTTTATCGCATATTGCGCGCCTGAACATTCAAACATTCAAACATTCGATAATTATCGAAAAGTCCGGAAAATATCGAAAGTCAGAGAATCTGGTCCGGGATAGTCAGAAGTCCAAGTTCCATTGAAACTCGAATAATTTGGCTGGAGTTTGAGTTCTAGCTAGTCCATCTCTAATGGCTACTATACCAGTCTTTCTAGTGTTTTAAAGCCGCGTTAATCCTTGCCGCCGTTGACCGTGGGTGAAAGCGCTTTAAGACTAGGATATCAGTGATTATGGCAGTGCATAAAAAGAAATTGGGCAACTGCAACCAGCAGCTGTCTAAGACAAACAGGGTTATTCAATAAAAAAGTTCTTATCATTAAAAATGGTTGCTAATTATCCCAACCAATCAGATGTTACTTTCAAATGTTAAATAAGATCTGATTGGTGGGGCAAAAATTGCACCATTTTTAATGATAAAACTTAATTGAATCTCCCTGTTAATCTTTCCATGCCAGCACATAGGTTAAAGGGTGCAGAATTGTTAAACCCATTCGCAATGTATAGAGCTGCTAACTGTAGTCACTGGCTGGGCAAATATATGGAGTTAAAGTCACGTAACCGTTTCGCTACTGGCTAGCACGACTTTAACTCCATATTAGGTCAGATGGCGGGGTTACGCAAAATCGCCTGCGCATCGACGCAGAAGAAGCATTCCCCCAGAGCAATCGCGGCTCTGGGTAATGGACCTGTATGTGTTCAGGAAGCCATAAGCTTAACATTTCCAGCAATATAACTTCTCACAAGATTTTTAGAGATGTGATCTGGGTTCATTTTAAATGTACGGCGGAAAGGGCCCTTTAATTTGTATAGACCAGTAAAACCATACTAGAACCCTGTATGATGGCCCGGTTCGCGGATTCAAACCCATACCGTGGCGAACTTTTCCGGCCGCGTTTTCGAAAATTTCTCAAATTACGAGGATTTTCTCGCTTATTTTCGAAAATGCACGGTAAAAAATGTACTTTCCGAAAATTTCGAAATTACGAGGATTTCACTTATTTTTGAAGATTTTTTCGTGTTACCAATTAGATCTTATTTAATATTTGAAAGCTAACATCTGATTGGTTGGGGCAAAATTAGCACCGTTTTAAACGATAAGAACTTTTATTGAATAACCCTGATCGTTTGATGGAACATTGGTACATGTTGGATCTGCCATTCAGTCAAGTTAAATGGAGAAAGAAAATAATTAAATATTTCCTACATTTATCTGTTTTAAGTACAATTTCCCCCAAAACGAAGGGCTATATTCATAAAGGCGCGGTATATTCATAAAGGCGCGGTACCGATCATTTTAGCGACCGTTAATATACAATTGTTATCGTAAATTACCGCTATCAATCGTAAATCTACGATAACGTGTAAATTAACAAACATTCAGTGTAAATGTACGACCGCGCCATTAAAGACTGCCGGCGTACACTACCGATAAAGCGCAGTATCGCTAGATTACGATACCGCACTTTATAAATACTGCCCTAAATTTGGTGTATTGCTAAAGTACTCCCCAGTCTGCAATACTTACCTAAGGAATGGGATTTACTAAGATCAACTGGATTTGGTTATAAATTGAAGACATTTTGCTAGTTATGCGACTGGATCTCTGAATTGAGAATGGCAGCACTACAGTATATATAGAACTGTATAGAATGAAATTTCATATTCAATAAACTCTATAAACGCTGGCGTTAAAATCCCGCAGTGGGTAAATCCCTTACCGGGATTTACCCACATTCTCAAACGCGATATTAAATTGCCAACAGGACTAGCGATTAGAGATGTCCGAACTTCGCAAAATCCGGTCCGCTCGAGCATCCGCGAATTTTTGGAAAAATTCGAAAATCCGCGAGCGGACCCATTAAAATTTAAAAAAAATCGAAAATACGAGAAATCCTCGTAATTTCGAAAATTTTCGAAAATACGAGAAATCCGCGGTTTGGAAGTTCGGAAGGCGGATTTCTGCCATTCGCGAACAGGATAAGTCCGCGGCGGATCCGGGTATCCCTACTAGCGATAGCAGCTCTGGGTAAATGAGCCTGTATAACGTTTATAAATATATAAACGTTGACAATATTGTGTCAAAGTGCAATTAGTTCCCCTTAACACCCCACTTACCATAAAACACCATTTTCCAATTTAATGTTCTCACCAAACTGCTGAAGTATAGAGATGGCCGAACTCAATGAAATCCGGTTCAAATAATCTGCAGGTGGACTCGTTAAAGTCAATGAAGGTATAAATACCAATAGTAACTTACTGTAAATGGCTCAGGGTCCTAGGAAATAGTCTGGGGAACACGTATCGATGCCTTAAATCTTTTTAAAAAACACAGTAAACTTGCGCTTCCTGTTTTGGCAATCCGCGTAGTATTTTCGAGAAATTTGGGACATTTTCAATTTTTAAATTTGAAATTTCTAAAACGTTTGATAATTTTTAAAAATAGCTCTGCAGTTTGGAAAAATCTGAAAAATTCAAAAATCCACAAAGTTTCGGTAGATCCCTGAAATCGGCTTTGGTACCAGGTTCTGGTCCATCTCCACTGAACCCATCTCATTGCAATGATTAGCGAACCATTAGGACCAAGAATACAAAGTCTTTCTCCCAGTCTTTTGATTTTGCAGTACCCGAGGATTTTCTTTGAATATATATTAAATATTCCCAGTAATATAAGGATGATTTCTGCTGGGATGAAAGGAATGGTCGTCTTCTCTTTATTCTTGCTTTTACCGCTGATCCGTTACACAAATCACATTTCTTTCAGGCTTGGAAGATCACCGCGTAAAAAGACAAAATGATGATACAAAATAACGTAAGTGCTCGGAGATTAGGAATTCTGTGTGTGAAGGGTAATTTACTATGACGGATGAGCTTTATTTTATTTTTTGTTTTGAGTTGAGTAATTACCTTGTGATGGAAACAATGTATCAACCTAGAAATATTCCATTCCGTCCTGGCGCTGCAATACGTGATGGAATAGATCATGGGAACTTGTAGGTTTATATTTCTTTATTGTATGGGGAAAAAACACTTACCAGGAACACTTACCTGCTGTAACTGAAATGAATGGAAATGTGAACTAGAATTAAAAATATGACTGTGAATAATGAACAATTAGATTATATGGAGTGAAGAGTAGGAGGAGTCTGTGAATGAAAAGGTTTCCGACTCTTACCTTTCCTCTGAGAGGTTTCTGGCATGCCCACTGGAGCTCCTCTCCCTGCCAATCCCTCTTTGCTGCCTGGTACCTTTCAATCCTTTTTCTGTAGTGTAGGGGACCCTATCCCACCCCTAACCATGTTCGTTTGCAAAAAACTATGTACTTACAGAGCTTCATTCCCCCGGCGTTCTACACTGCCAGCAGTCGCTGCATCTCAGCCAATCACAGTGGCGGCTGCTGGTCTGGCCCCCTGCTTGCATTTTTCTGCAAGCAGAGGGCCAGATCAGAACAGCGGGGGAACGAAGCTCTGTAAGTACATTCCTGATTAGCTTTTATTTAAAACTCAATAATGCCAATGATGAGGACAGTTGGTGAGTGTACTTTTGGCAGGTTGGGGGATTAAAGACTAACTTTTTTGAAGATTGGTCAAAATTAACTTTTTTAACTTTAGTTACCCTTTACAGTAAGTATGGCTGCCAAAGTAATGGAAGGGTAGGTCATCTGTGTGTACCTGGGTAAGATTGGGGGTTAAAACAAAACAAAAAAAACGTTGTTGATAATCAGTCCACATTTTTTTTTGACTATAGTTACCCTTTAAATATGGCTGCCATGAAAATGGAAGGGTAGGTGAGTAGGCATGTGTACATGGATTAGGTTGGAAGTTAAAAAACAAACTTTTTTGATTTTTGACATTAGTTACCCTTTAAGTATGGCTGCAACAGTAATGGAGGGTAGGTCAGTAGGTGTGTGTACCTGTAACACGTGGGGGTTAAAAAAACAAACTTTTTTGATGATTGGTCAAAAAACATTTTTTGACTTTAGTTACCCGTTAGGTAAGGCTGCAACAGTAATGGAGGGGTAGGTCAGTAGGTGTATGTAACTGTGCCACCTGGGGGTTTAAAAAAACAAACTTTTTGAACGATTAGTCAAAAAAATGTTTTTTAACTATAGTTACCCTTTAAGTATGGCTGCCACAGTAATGGATAAGTAGATCAATCCTTGTATCAAGCGTAGTTGTGTCCTTTGGGGGGTGTTCTGGGATGACAGAATAGAGAACTTGTTCTGTTGCCTTTGTTTGCCCTTACAGTGCTGAGAAAGCTGTGCTTGTTTGGTGAACTCCATCACTCTTTCCCAGATGGCCACAGGAAGCTGTGAGGCCAAGTTCTGTTCTAGTTCACTGATGTTCACTGATGTTGTGCATTAAAGCATCAACCGTAAAATGTGTCTGTCATACTCGTTCATTTAGGAGCTGTGTTTGAGCCTTTTTGCAGATATACCATGACCTGGATGAATGAGAAACTTCACAAGCATTAGTGCCTGTGAATAAATGTCAACCCTAGTGCACTGATCCAATTAAATGACAATACACTAACATAGAGATCCCGCGCTCGCGCTGGGGCCCGCTCGCGCCTCCGCTCTCCGCGCGCGCGCGGTGACAGCTCATGAGCTCGTATCTCAGCGAGCACTCGAGGTCCACAGTCGAGATCATCTACCCCGAGAGAGAGAGGGACAGCATGAGAGATAACCTCTAGAGCAGAGGTGACAGATAGAGATGATATACAGAGAGAGAAGGACAGATGGATAAATAAGGAAGAGGACTAAGATATCATCATAGAGAGAGAGACAGATAGGATAGATATCTAGGAGCAGGGGGACATGATAGAGATCGATGTATCCGAGAGAAGAGGACAGATAGAGATAGATATACAGAGAGATGGACGAAGTAGCCGAAAGACAGATAGAGATAGATATACAGAGAAAGAGGAGAGTGACAGATGATATGATAGATATACAGATAGAGAGAGGGACGATAGGAGAATTAGAAGAGGGGACAGATAGATAGATCAGAGAGAGAGGGACAGATCATATGATTCAGAATACAGAGGACGAAGAGATGCTTAATAGAGATGAAAGATAGGTATTACAGGAAGAGAGGAGGGACAGATAGAGATAGATATACCAAGAGAGATGAGGGACAAAGGATAGATTGATAGAGAAGAGTAGTATAACAGAAGAGAGATATGGACGATAGAGATAGATATACAAGATGAGAGAGAGGACAATAAGAATAATATACAGATAGAGAGAGGGCAAGATAGAGATAGATATACGGACTAGAGAGGGGACAGATTAGAGATAGATATACAGAGAAGAGAGGGACAGATAGAGATACGATATACAGACTAAGAGAGGAGGGACAATAGAGATAGATATACAGAAGAGAGAGAGGGCATACAGAGATAGATATTCAAGAGAGATAGGGAGGACAGCAGAGTAGATATACAGAGAGAGAGAGACCAAGATGAAGATAGATTACAGAGATAGAGAGGGACAGATAGGAGATAGATATAAAAGAGATAGAAGAGACAGATGAGATGAGATATACAGATAGAGAGAGACAGATAGAGATAATATACAGAGAGAGAGAGAGGCGATATAGATGATAGATAGAGGAACACATAGTTACAGAGAGAGAGGGAGGGACAGATATATGATAGATATTACAGTAGAGAGAGCGAAGTACATATAGAGAGGGAGATAGATAACGTACAGATAGAGAGAGGGACTAGTATAGATAGTATATCAGATGAGAGAGAGGGACCGATAGAGATAGATATTAACAGGCAACGGGACGATAGAGATGTACAAATAGAGAATGAGAATATAGAGAAGAATACGAGAAGAGGAGGGACAGATAGAATAATATATACAGATAGTAAAGAGGGACGATAGAGAATAGATTAGATAAGAGAGAGAGGACAGATAGAGAAAGAATATAACAGAGAGAGAAGAGGGACAGATATGAGATAGATATACGAGAGCGAAGGAGGACAGATCGAATAGAATAAGTTAAGGGAGATGGGACAGATCAATCAGAGAAGTAAGTAACATAAGAGTAGATAACGAGAGGAGGGGACAGATACGGATGAATATACAGATTGAGAAGAGAGGACAGATGAATAATATACAGAGAGAGAGAGGGGACAGATATAGAACGATAACAGAGAGAGATAGGGACAGATAGAGTAGAGTATACAGAATAAGCGGAGAACTAAGATAGATCTACAGATAGAGAGGGGACGAGATCGAGAAGATATACAGATATAGAGAGGACCATAATAACAGAGGGATAGATAGAGTAATACAATAGAGAGGGGGACAGATAAGATGATATACAGATAGAGAAGAGCAGAGAATCCGATAGAGAGACGTAGAGATGATATCAAGTAGAGTAGAGGGACGATAGAGAATAACGATAGAAGCAATAAAAGATTACAGAGAGAGAGGAGGGACCAGATAAGATAGATATAACATAGAGAGAGGGACAGATAAGATACGATATACAGAGAGGAGGGGGACGATGAGATAGATATACAGTATAGAGAGGACGATCAGTGAGATAAGATAGAGTAGTAGGATAATAGATAGATCGATGAGAGGAGGGCAGATGAAATAGATATACAGAAGGAGAGAGGGAAAGACTAGAATGATATACACCGATTAGAGATAGAGAAGATACATAGATAGAGATAAGATCGATACAAGAGAGAGAGGGACAGATATGAGTATAGATATCAGATGAGAGAGTAGACAGACTAGAGAAGATATACAATAGAGTAGAGAGGACAGATGAGATAGATATACAGAGAGAGAGAGGGGACAGATAGACGATGATATACAAGGAGAGAGGGACAGATAGAGATTAGATATACAGAGTAGAGTAGGGACGATATGATAGATATCGTAGGACAGAATAGAAGATAGAGGAAGTGACAGATAAGACTGATATACAGAGTAGAGGAGAGGACAGTACAGATTAGATATACAGATAGAGAGCAGGGACAGATGAGAAGAGATATACAGAGAGAATACAATATAGAGACGAGAGGAGAACAGATTAGAATAGATAACAGATAGAGAGAGAGGGACAGCTAGAATAGAGTACTTAGAAGAGAGAGGGACATATAGAATATATCTAGCAAGTAGAGAGAGGACAGATAGAGATAGATATACAGCAGATAGAGGACAGATATAAGAAGATAATCACATAGAGAGAGAGAGGGACACATAGAGAATAGATATACCTAGTAGGAGAGAGGGCAGATAGAGATACGATATACATATAGCGATAGATACAGGAATCAAAATAGAGGAGGACATATATATACATGAGATAGGGAATATAGAAAAGATTTGAGAGGAGGCAGATAGAGATAATATCAGATATAGCAAAATAGAGAGCAGAGAGGGAGGACAGATCAGAGATAGATATACAGATAGAGAGAGAAGAGGAAATTAAGAGAAGAAGACGATAAATAGTAGATAGAAAATATTGGCATAATTCCGAGTAGAGATAGAGAATAGATCGGAGACAGATCAGAAGTATACGAAAGATACATAAACAGATAAGATGCGAGAGAGGGACAGATAGAGATAGATTCTACAGAGAGAGAGCGGACATCTAGGTAGATAACAGATTACAGAGAGGAGGACAGAGAGAATGATTCAGATGAAGAGAGTAGGACAGATAGAAAGATATACAGACTAGAGGGGACATATCGCAGATGATATACAGAGAGAAGAGTGGACAGATAGAAGATGATATGATAATAGAGAGGCCATCAGATGCTATCCGATAGTAGACAGGAGGGACGATAGAAGGGCTAGTATATCTAGATAGAGATGTAGCGACAGATAGAGATAGATATACAGACTAGGGGGACGACTAGAGATAGATATCAGAGAGAGAGAGGGCGGATCAGATCGATAGATCTACCATAAGAGAGGAGGGACAGTCAAGATAGATATACAGATAGATGAGGAGGGACATAGAGATAGATATACACAGAGGAGAGTAGGAGCCATGGAGAATAATACAGATAGAGGAGAAGGGACAATAGAGATGATACAGATAGAGAAGAGGGACAGATAGAGATAACGATCATAAGAGATGAGAGGGACAGATAGATATACAGAATAGGAGTGACAAGAGATTAAGATCGAAGAGAGAGATAAGACAGATAAGAGACGGGCGATAGATCGTATCAGAAGAGAGATGGGACAGAAGAGACAGATATCCAGCGAGAGGAGACAGCTAGAGATAGATTACTAAGAGAGAGAGGGGCCTAAGAGAAGATAGTACGAGAGAGAGAAGGGACCGATAGAGATGATATACAGACGAGAGAGAGGACAGTAGAGATAGATATAACAGATAGAGAGATGACAGATATAGATAGATCACATAAGAGACATGAGATAGATACGAAGAGAGGGACAGATAGAGATAGATACTACAGAGAGAGATGAGGAACATATAAGATAGATATACAATAGGAAGGGACAGATAGAGAAGATATACAGATAGAAGAGGACGAAGATGATAACAGATGAGAAGATACATATAACAAGTACTAGAGAGAGGACAGATAGAGATAGATATACAGAGAGAGATAAGGAGGACAGATAGAGATCGATATACAGATAGATGAGATGACAGATAGAGATAGACTATACAAGTAGAGCGAGGAACATCCAGATTAACAGAGCAGAGGAAAATACAGATAGATGATGAGAAGGGACAGATAGAGATAGATATGACAGAGAGAGCTAGATGAGGACATGATAAGATAGGATATACGATAGATGATGGAGGTGAACTATAAGATAGATACATCCATAGAAGAGAGGGACAGATCGAGATAGATATACAGATAGAGAAGAGGGACGAGTAATGATAGATATACAGATAGAGAGAAGAGGACAGATAGAGATAGATTATACTAAGAGAGAGCAGGGACAGATAGAGATAGATATACAGAGAGAGAGGCATGATAGATATCAGCATAGAAGGATCAATAGAGTATACAGAGATAGAAGAGGCCCTGATAGAGATAGATATAAATAGAGAGAGGGACAGATAGAGATGATATACAGAGACGATGAGGGGACGCCTAGGAGACTAGGATATACATATATAGAGAGAGGCAGATAGAGATAGATATAAAGAGCATGAGAGGGACAAAGATAGATATACGATAGAGGGACGAAGATAGATATCGAGATAGGAGGGACCATAAGATAGATTAACAGATACGGAGAGAGGACAGATAGAATATAGTATACGATATAGAAGGGCAGGGACAGAATAGATATGTACATATGAGGGGAGGGAAGATAGATATATAATATAAAGAGAGAGTACAGATAAGATGATAGTACAAGAGAGAGGAGGACAGATAGAGATAGATATACGATTAGAGATATGACAGATTAGAGATAGAATATACAGAGTAGAGAGATGGACAGATAGAGATAGATATACAGAGAGAGGGAGGGTATCAGATAGAGGATAATATACAGAGAGAGGAGGGACCCCCGTATAGAGATAGATATACAGAGAGGAGGAGCAATAAGTAGATATACGAGAGAATAGGGGACTGGATAGAACGATAATGAGTACAATAGAGATGAACGATGGGAGGAACGATATAGATAATAACAGATGGATAGGGACAGATAGAGATAGATATAGTAGCAGATGGAGACAGGGGGACAGAGAGATAAGATATAGTGAGAGAGTGGACATAATGATATATAGAGTCACAGATAGAGAGATAACGAGAGGAAGCAGATAGAGATAGATAGCCAGAGAGAGAGGGGACAGATAGAGATATTACAGAGAGAGAGAGGACTTAAGAGATATAATACAGTAAGAGAGAGGGACAGATAGAGTATAGATATAACAGATGGAGAGAGGACAATAGGAATAGATACTACAGATAGATAGAGAGGGACCTAATAGAGATAGATATATAAGATAGAGAGAGAGGACAGATAGATAGATTATACAGAAGAGAGAGGACTAGAAAGAATAAAGAGTAGATGCGAGATTATATACAGAGAGAGAGGGACAGATCATGATAGATATACAGAGAGCAGAAGGGACAGATAGAGATAGATATACAGAGAAGAGAAGAGGGACAGATCAGAATAGATATACAAGTATAGGAAGGGACAGATAGAGATAGATATAAAGAGAAAGAGTAGAGGGGACAGATAGATAGATATACATGATAGAGAGAGAGGCTAGATATCGATATATACAGAGAGAGAGAGAGGGACATCACAAGAGAGATATATCAGCAGAGAGAGGGTAGGGATAATATCAGATAGAGATAGATATAAAGAGAAGGGAGCGGGACTATGAATAGTATACGATAGAGAGAGGGACAGATGAGATAGATTTAACAGATAGATAGGGACAGATAGAGATGATATACATATCAAGAGACGGGACAGACAGAGATAGATATACATATATAGAAGGGACAGATTAGAGATAGATATACAGATAGAGCGGGACCGATAGAGAGATATACAGATCGAGAGAGAGGGACATAATAGAGCTAGCTATACGATCGATAGAAGTGACAGATAGAGAAGATTACAAGATGAGAGAGAGGGACATATAGAGATAGAATCTACATAGAGAGAGTAGAGGGACGATAGAGATAGATAAACAACGAGAGGAGAGAGGACAGCCATAGATAGATCTACAGATAGAAGGGATAGATATAGATGATAACAGATAGAGATGGACGATAGAGATGAGATACAGTAGAGAGGGACAGATAGAGATAGATATACCGATAGAGAGAGAGGGACAGATAGAGATAGATATACCGAGGAGAGAGGGGCAGACCGAAGATAGATAATACAGATAGAGAGGAGGAACAGATAGAGATAGATATACCAGAGAGATAGAGGGACAGATAGAGATAATATACAGAAGAGAGAGAGGGACAGATAGAGATATATATATAGATAGAGACGAGAGGGACAGATAGAGATAGATATCAGATAGAGAGAGGACAGATAGAGATATATATACATAGAGAGAGAGCGGACAGATATATATAGATATACAGATATGAGAGAGTGACAGACAGAGATAGATATACCGAGAGATAGTGAGGGACAGATAGAGATAGATATACCGAGAGAGAAGGGACAGATAGAGATAGATTACCAATAGAGAGAGAGGGACCATATATATAAAGATATACAGATAGAGAGAGGGACAGATAGAGATAGATATACATAGAGAAGAGAGGGACAGATAAGAGATAGATTACATAGATAGAGAATATGGGTACATATATAGATAGATATCCACGAATAGAGAGAGAGACAGATAGAGAAAGATATACATGAGACGAGATAGGGACATATAGAGATCAGAATATACAAGATATGAGAGAGATGGACAGATAGAGAAATATATACAGAGAGCTAGAGGGACAGATAGAGAAAGATATACAGAGAAGGAGAGGGACGATTAGATATAGATAGCAGATAGATAGAGAGGGACAGATAGAAAAGATATACAGAGAGATAGAGGTACATATAGAGAAAGATCTACAGATAGAGATAGGGACAGATAGAGATAGATATACCGAGAGAGAGAGGGACAGATAGGATTAGATATACAGAGAGAGAGATAGGGCAGATAGAGATAGATATACGAGAGAGAGAGGGACCGATAAAGAAAATATCAGAGAGAGAGAGGGACGAGATAGATAGATATCCAGAGATAGAGAGGGACAGATAATATTAATATATACATATAGATATATAGTTATCATATAAGACAGATATCATATCGAGAGAGGGACATATGAGATAGATATCAAGATAGAGATAGTCAGATAGAGATAGATATACAGAAGAGAGAGAGGACAGATAAGTAGATAGATATCAATATAGAAGAGACAGATCTAGAAAGAATATACAAGAGAGAGAGAGGGACGATAAGATAGATATACAGATAGATAGAGAGGGACAGATAGAGAAGATATACGATAGGAGAGAGGGACCGGATAGAGAAGATCTACAAGATTAAGGGAGGGACAGATAGTATAGATATACAGAGAGAGGAGTGGACAGATAAGAGATAGATATACAGAGAGAGAGGGGACAGATAGAGATAGATATACGCTAGAGAGAGAGGGACAGATAGAATAGATATTATAGATAGAGAGAGGGCCCAGATAGAGATAGATATACAGAAGAGACGAGAGAGAGACATATAGAATAGATTATACAGATAGAGAAGAGACAGATAGAGAAAGATATACAGGATCCGAGAGAGAGGAGAGCATATAGAGATGATATAACATCTCGCTCGCTTTCCCTCTCGCCTTATAGCTATCCCGCGCGAGACTAGATACCGATAGAGCCCCATATCTACAGATAGATGAGAGAGACAGATAGAGATAGATATAATACCGAGAGAGAGGCCCGAATAGAGCTCGATCTACAGCGAATATAAGAGGGACAGATCTCGATCGATTATACCCCAGCTATATACGTAGGGTACATATCTAATCTCTCTACATCTAGGCAGAGGTACAGATAGAATGATATACAGATATAGAGCGGGACAGATAGATATAGCTATACCCAGAGCGAGAGAGGGACAATAGTGATAGATATACGATAAGAGAGGACAGTAGAGATAGCTATACAGATTAGATAGAGAGGACATAAGAGCTCTATATACAGATAGAGATCTAGGACATATAGAGATAGATTATACAAGAAGAGAGAGATGGAAGTATATATATAGATATCAGAGAAAGAGAGAGGACATATAGAGGAGATATACATACTAGAGAGATGGACAGACAGAGATAGACTTATACAGATAGAAGAGAGAGGACAGATAGAGATAGATATACACTCGAAGAGGGGACAGATAGAGATCGATATACATAAGAGAGAAGGGACCGAATATAGATAGATATCAGAGAGAGAGAGGGACAGATAGAGATAGATATACAGATAGAGAGATGGACGATAGAAAAGATATACAGATATGAGATAGGGAGCAGTAGCGATAGATATACAGATAGAAGCGGGACAGATAGATAAGATAACAGATAAGATAGGGACCGATATGATAGATAACAGAATATAGAGATGAACAGATAGAGTATATATACAGATAGAGAGAAGGGGACAGATAGAGATAGATATAAACAGACAGAGAGAAGAGGGACATATAGAGCTTATATATATATATAGAGAGAGGACAGATAGCGATCAGATATACAAGAGGATAGGGGGAACCGATGAGATAGATATACGAGAGATGGGACAGATATATATATCTACAGATAGAGAGCGGGACGACCCAGATAGATATACGATGAGAGAGAGGGACAGATAGAGATAGATATACACTAGAGAGAGGGACAGACATAGATAGATATACAGATAGAAGAGAGGGACATATAGAGATAGATTAACAAGAGAGAGAGGGACAGATATAGATAGATATACATATAGAAGAGGAGGGGACAGACAGAGATAATATACAGAGAGAGAGAGAGGGACAGATAGAGATAGATACTCAGAGAGAGAGAGAGGTGCATATAGGATCGATCTACAGAGAGATAGGGCAGATAGAGATAGATATACATAGAGGAGGACATATTAGATGATATACAGATAGAGAGAGGGACAACAGAGATCGATATACAGATAGAGAGAGAGGGACAGATAGAGATAGTATACAGAGAGAGAGAGAGGGACAGACCGAGCTATATATCCAGATAGCTAGAGGGATCCGATATGCGATAGATATACAGAAGAGAGGGACAGATATAAGAGATAGATATACCGAGAGAGAGAGGGACAGATAGAGATAGATTACAGAGAGAGAGAGAGGGACAGATAGAGATAGATAATACAGTAAGGATAGAGGGGACAGATAGAGATAGATATATAGATATATAGAGGGACAGACTAGAGATAGGATATACAGAGAGAGGAGGATAGATATACAGATAGAGATGAGGAATATAGATATAGATGAGTAGAGAGGGACGATGAGATAGATACAAGAGAGAGAGGGAACATGGATATAGGAGAAGGACAGATACGAGATAGAGAAAGAGGGAAGTATACTTAGATGATAGAGAGAGAGAGAGAGGAAAAAAAAAAATTCAGATAGGGACAGATAATGATAGACAGAATAGAGAGGAGAGGGACGATAGGATGATATACAGATAGAGAGAGGAGGACAGATTAAGATAAGATATACAGATGAGAGCGGGACAGATATGAGATAGATACAGAATGGAGAGAGGACATGATAGAGATAGATTACATAGAGAGAGGGACGATATGATATATTACAGATAGAGATGGAGGGACCGATCAGAGAAGATATACAGAAGAGAGAGGGTACAGTAGAGATAGATATCAGATAGAGATGAGGGGACAGATAGAGATTAATATACAGATAGAGAGAAGGAAGATAGAGATAGAACAGATGAGAGGATACGATATCATACAGATAGAGAGAGGAGGGACAGATAGAGATAGATATCAGAGAAGAGAGAGGGGACATATGAGATTAGAAAGGTGAAGAAAGATGATAACAGATCAGATGGACGAGATAGAGATAGCATATACCAAGAGAGGCAGGGGTACACGTAGGATAGATATACAAGATTAGAAGAGGACAAAGATAAAAAAAATAGATGATATACAAATAGGAGGGACAGATAGAGATAGATATACAATGAGAGAGGGACAGATCGAGATAGATACTGAACAGAGAGAGAGGTACAGTAGGACAGAATACCGAGAGAGAGGTAACGATATGATAGATAGCGAAGGATGGCGACAGATATATACGGGAGATAGATATATCGATGAGAGAGAGGGACATGAGATATGATATACAGAGAGAGCGGGGACATAGACATAGAGATAAGATATAGAGAGGGACATGATAGAGAATGATATTACAGAAGAGAGAGGGACGCCAGAAGATAGATATAAGATTAGAGGGGACAGATAGAGGATCTATGATCACAGAAGAGAGAGAGGGACAGATATAGATAGATACATAGTAGAAGAGAGGGCAGATATGAGATAATATACATAGAAGAGGGACAAGAAGATAGAACAGGATAGATGATGACAGAGATCATAGAGATGGAGGCAGATAGAGATAGTATATACAGAAGAGAGAAGGAGATAGGAAGAACAGAGAGATTGAGTGGAAAATACGAGCAGATATGGAACATAGTACACAGATAGAGCAGAGGGACAGTATAGATAGATAACAATAGAGAAGAGTGACCAGATAGAGATAGATTAACCTTAGATATGGGAGAGAATATCCAGATAAGGGTAGAATAGAGATAGATATACTAGAGAAGAGAGGACAATAGATAGATAAGATCTTACCAGATAGATGAGGTGGGAGATTTGATAATATACCAAGAGAGAGAGGACAATAGGATAGATATATGAGAGAGAGAGGTGACAGATAGAGATAGATATACAGAGATAGAGAGGGCAGATAGAGATATATATCAGATAGAGAGAGGGACAAGATAGAGATAATATAGCAGATAGGAGAGAGGGACCAGATAGGATATATGATCTACATAGAGAGAGGGACAGATCAGGATAGATATACAGATAGATGAGAGGGACGATACAGATGAATACCTAGGGAACAGATAGAGAGATCAGAGAGAGGGACAGATAAGATGATATACGAGAGAGCGCGGGACAGATAGAGATAGCATATACAGATAGAGAGAGGGACAAGATAGATATAGATATACATATAGAGAAGGGTACAGATAGAGATAGAATATACAGAAAGGGATATAATCATAGAGATGGACAGATCAGAGATCAGATATACAGAGAGAGAGAGAGGGACAGATAGAGATGATTCCAGATCGAAAGAGAGGGCAGATAGTAGATAGTATATTACAGATAGAAAGAGGGACAGATAAGAGATAGATTACAGATATGACGATAGATTAGCCCATGAGCAACAGATAGAGATAGATATAACATATAGAGAGATGAAGACCAATGAGATAGATATCTCATAGAGAGAGGGAGGGACAGATAGATAGATAGATATAACCGAGAATATGGAGATAGATATATATAGATTACGAGAGCGAGAGAAGATACAGATAGATATATCGAGATCGAGAGGCAGAATAGAGATAGATATCAGAAGAGAGAATGGCCAGATAGAGATAGATATACAGAGAGAGAGGGACAGTATAGATAGATACTATCAGATACGAGAGGAGAGAGAGAAGATATCAAGGTAGACAAGATAGATTAATCAGTTAGGAGGTGAGGGACAGATAGAGATCAGATATCCAGAGTGAGAGAGGGAACATGATAAATAGATATACAGAGAAGGAGAGGGAACAGTAGAGATGATATAGCAAGAGAGAGAGGGACGATAATAAGATAGATATACAAAGGAGAGGGACGATAGAATTAGATCTACATAGAGGGGGGTGACATAGAATACAAGAGAGGACATATGAGATAGATATCCGAGAAGAGAGGGACAGATAGAGTAGATATACGATAGAGAGAGAGGACAGATAAGATAGATAGAAGATAGATAGAGAGGGACAGATAGAGATAGTACAAGAGAGAGAGAGGACGATAAGATAGATATACAGAGAGAGAGAGGGACAGATAGAGATAGATATACAGAGAGGAGAGAGGGACAGATATAGATAGATTATACAATCGATGAGAGGGACATAGGATAGATATCAATAAGAGAGGGACAGATCGAGAGAGATATACAGAGAGAGAGAGGACGATAAGATAGATATACAGAGAGAGAGGACAGATAGATATAGTATAGAGAGAGAGGGACAGAATAGATAGATTACAGAAGAGATAGGGACATATAGAATAGATATACAGAAAGATGGGACGATAAGATAGTATACATAGAGAGAGGGACAGATAATATATTAATATACAGAGCGAGATAAAGTGACGATAGAGATAGATATACAGAGAGAGAGAGAACAGATAGAGATAGATATACAGAGAGAGAGAGGACAGATAGAGATAGATATACAGATAGGAGTGACAGACTAGAGATAGATATACAGAGAAGAGAGGGACAGATAGAGATAGATATACAGATAGAGAGAGGGACAGATAGAGATAGCATATACAGATAGAGAGTGACATAGAGAGATTAGATATACACAGAGAGAGAGTGACAGAAGAGATAGATATACAGATAAGAGAGGGACAGATAGAGATATATACTATAGATAAGAGGGACAGATAGAGATAGTATATACATAGAGAGAGAGGGGACAGATAGAGATAGATATACATAAGAGAAGATAGGGACAGAGTAGAGATAGATAACAGTTCAGAGAGAGAGGGACAGATAGAGATAGATATACAGAGAGAGAGAGGGGACAGATAGAGATGAATACAGAGAGAGGAGAGGGACAGAGAGAGATAGATATAAGATAGATATAGGGATAGATAGATATGATACAGAAGAGAGGGACAATAGAGATAGATATACGAGAAGGGACAGATAGAGATAGATATACAGATAGAGAGAAGGGACAGATATAGATAGATATACAGAGAGAGAGAAGGGACAGAAAGAATAGATTACACTATAGAGAGAGGAGGACAGATAGATATAGATATACAGAGAGAGAGAGGGACAATAGAGATAGATATACAGAGAGAGAGAGAGGGACAGATAGAGATAGATATAAGAAGGGAGAAAGTAGATATAAGGGCGAGAGATGGACAGATAGAGATAGATATACAGATAGAGAGGGAGGGACAGATAGAAACAGAGGAGAAGAGGATAGAGATAATATAAGATAGAGAGGGACAGATAGATATGATATACAGAGAGAGAGAGGGCGATAGAGATAGATATCAGAGAGAGAGGAGGGAAGATAGAGATAATATCAGAGAGAGAGAGGGACGAGACTTGAAACGATAGAGGAATAGAGAGATATACAGATGAGAGGGATAGATAGAAGAGAGGACAGATAAGATAGATATATACGATAGAGAGAGGAAACAATAAGAGTAGATATACAGAGGAGGAGGGATGGATGAGTTTTTATATGGGGTGCGAGGGGCGTAGAGAGGGACAGATAGAGATAGATATACAGATAGAGAGGGAACAGATAGAGAAGATATCAGAAGTAATGAGGAGACAGATAGAGATAGATATACAGAGAGAGAGAGGGACACCCCCCCCCCCCCATCCCCCCCCCCCCCCCCGCCCCCCCCCGTATCCCCCCCCCCACATAGGTCCCCCCCCCCCCCTAGATAGAGATAGATATACAGAGAGGAGAGAGGGACAATAGAGATAGATGATACAAAACAGGGAAGATAGAGAGAGATCAGAGAGAGGGACAGATAGAGAGAAGACGAGAAGAGGCGATAAGTCATAACAGAGAGAGATAGGAACAGATAGAGATAAGATATACAGAGAGAGAGAGGGACTAGATAGAAAGATAGAGGGAGCATATAAATGACAGAAATGGACGAGAGAACAAGAGGAGGACAGATAGAGATGATATACAGATAGAGAAGGGACAGATATAGATAGTAAGACAGAGAGAGAGGGACAGATAGAGAATAGATATCATATATAGAGAGAGGGACAGATAGAGAAGATAATACAGAGAGAGAGAGGGACAGATAGAGTAGTCGATATACAGAGTGAGAGGGACAGATAGAGTAAGACTATACAGAGAGAGAGAGGGGACAGAGATAGAATACGATAAGAGAGACAGAGAGATAAGAATCATGAGAGAGGAACAGATAGAGATAGATATACTATAGAGAGAAGTAGAGAGATTCGAGAGAGAGCAGATAGAAGATAGAGAGGATGAAGATAAGATAGATCTCGAGAAGAGAGGGAGAAAAAAAAAAAAACAATAGAGATAGATTACAGAGAGAGAGAGGGACGAATATGAGATAGATATGACCAAGAGAGAGAGAGACAGATAGAGTAGAATACAGAGTGAATAGAGGACAGATAGAGATAGAATACAAGAGAGAGGAGAGATAGAGGATATATGTATAACAGAAGAGAGAGAGGGCAAGATATAGAAGATATCCCAGAGAGAGGAGGACAGATAGAGATAGATCTAACAAGAGGAGAGGGACAGATGAGATTAGATTACAGAGGAGGAGTAGAGATGAATAAGAAGAGAGCGGAGAAGATGAAAGATAGACAGAAGAGAAGAGAGGGCACAGATAGAGATAGATATATCAGAGAGAGAGAGGGACAGATAGGATAGATTAGTACATAGAGAGCGGGGACAGATAGAGATAGATATACAGATAGGATAACAGATAGAGGAGAGGGACAGATAGAGATGATATACAGAGTAGAGAGAGAGGACCAGATAGAGTAGTATACTATAGGAGAGACAGAGAATAGAATACGAGGGAAGGACAGATAGAGATAGATATACAGATAGAGAGAGGGACAGATAAGAGATAAGATAACAATAGTAGAGAGATGGACAGATGAGCGATTAATCGATATACGAGATATGGCCAGATAGGAGAATATATGGGACAGATAGAGATAGAATACAGAGTAGAGAGCGAGGGACAGATAGAGATAGATATACAAGATGAGAGAGGACAGATAGCAGATAAGATATACAGAAAAATAGAGAGAGGGAAGGAGAATATTCAGAAAGCGGAAGAAAGTATATACAGTAAGAGAGAGAGGGACAGATAGAGAATAGATATCCATGAGAGAGAGGGACAGATGAGATAGATATACAGAAGAGATGAGATTGACAGATAGGCGATATGCAAAGAGAGAGGAGGGACAGATAGAGATAGATATAACAGATAGAGAGGTGGACAGATGGAGATAGATATACAGATAGAAATAGGGACAGATAGAGATAGATATACAGAGAAAGAGGGTAATAGTAGAAGAAGAGGCAGATAAGAAAAACATAGAGGGGAAATGAGATATACAGATAGAGAGAGGGCAGATGAGAGATACATATAAAGGAGAAAGGACCGAGAGAGCGTCAGAATACGTAGAGAAGATATACACATAAGATAGAGGGCAGAGAGTAGATTTAGGAAGGACATATAGATATTCAGATATACAGGAGAGAGATAGGGGACAGATAGAGCTAGATATACAGCAGCAGATAGAGAGGACAGATAGAGATAGATATACAGATGAGAGAGAGGGACGATAGAGATAGATATACAGATAGAGAGAGAGGACAGATAGAGATAGAATATAACAGAGAGAGAGAGGGACAGATAGAGATAGATATACAGAGAGAGAGAGGGACAGATAGAGATAGTCTATACAGAAGAGAGGAAGGGACAGATAGAGTAGATATACAGAGAGAGAGAGGGACAGATAAAGATAGATATACAGAGAGAGAGGGAGATGAGTGTGATAACAGATAGAAGAGTAGCATAGAATAGATAGAGAGAGAGGGACAGATAGAGATAGATATACAGAGAGAGAGAAGGAGACAATATAGAGAAAGATATATAGATAGGAGAGAGGGACAGATCGTAGTATAGATATACAATATAGATAGAAGGGGACAGATAGAGATAGATATACTAAGAAGAGAGGGACAGATAGAGATAGATATACAGAAAGAAGGGAACAGCAGGGTAGATAAGAATACAGAGAGAGAGGGAGGAGAAACATAAAGATAGATATACAGAGAGGAGAGGACAGATAGAGTAGATATATATAACAGAAGATAGAAGAGAGGGACAGAATAGAAAGATTATACAGATAATAGAGGGACAGATAGAGATATATTACAGATAGAAGAGAGGGACAGATAGAGTATAGATATACAGATAGAGAGTGAGGGACCAAACAAAAATAAGAATAGCATAAACAAAACAGAAGAATATAGAATATAAGAGAAGATAACAGAGAGAGGGGACAGATAGAGATAGAATTACAGATAGAGAGAGAGGGACACTAAATAATGGCTACTCATCAGAGATAAGATGACCTAGATAGAGATAGAAAAACAGGAATTAGACATATAGAGAGAGAGGAGCAGATAGAGATACAGATATGACAGAGAAGAGAGATCAGCAGTAGAGAATATAGATATACAGAGAGAAGAGAGGGACAGAATAGAGATAGATATAGAACGTAGAGATAGAGGGAATGAAGATAATGAAATAATAGCAGATAGAGATAGAGGGAGAGCAGATAAGATACATATAACAGAGAGATAGAATATTCAAGATAAGACTAGATAACTAGATATAAGAGAGGGACAGATAGAATAGATATACAGAGAGAAGAGAGGACGATATAGAAATATTATCAGATGTATTAGTAGGGTAAGATAAGATAAAGATATACAGAGAGAGAAGAGGACAGATAGAGATAGATCATATAGAGAGGGAGCAAGATAGAGATGATATACAGAAAAGAGAAGAGGGACAGATAGAGATAGATATACAGAAAAAGAGAGACAGTAAGATATATATATACAGAGAGTAATAGAGAATACACTATAAGAATATAAATACACAGTAGAGCAAGATAGAGATTTACCTATAGAGATATTAGAATGATATAAATAGAGATACAATTTGATATACGATATAGCCCAGAGCGAAGATAGAGATAGATATAGAGACCGACAGATCTAGATGATATACCGAGTATCGTCTAGGGCAGATAGTAGTTATAATTTACAGAGAGAGGACGTAGAGAGGATAACAGCATAGTATATATGATATACAGAGAGAGAGGGACATGATACATAATAGAGACTAGATATACAGATAGAGAGAGAGGACAGATAAGATTAGATATCCCAGGATAGTATAGAGGCTAGGAGAGAGATAGAGATAGATATACAGAGAGAAAGAGGGACAGATAGAGATCGATAATACAGATAGAGAGGGGAAGGGACAGATAGAGATAAGATATACAGAGAGAGAGACAGATAGAGATATATATACAGAGAGAGGAGGGACAGATAGAGATAGATATAGACAGAGAGAGGAGATGAGGAAGATATAGATAGAGATAGGGAGAGAGGGAAAAGGGATGGGGGGGACAGATAGAGAGTAGATCTACAGAGAGAGAGAGAGAGGGACAGATAGTAGCATAGATATACAGTAAGAGGGGACAAAGATAGAGATAGATATACAATAGAGAGAGGGACAGATAAGATAGATATACGAGAGAGGAGAGGGACAGATAGCAGATAGATAATACAGAAGAGAGAGGAGGGAGACAGATATAGAGATAGATAATAACAGATAGAGAGGAGGACAGAGATAATAAGATGAGAGAATATAGAGATAGATAAACAGATAGAGAGAGGGATGGACAATAGATAGAGGAAGGAGGATACAGTATAGAGCTGATAAAGAGAGGACAGGATAGAGATAGATATACAGAAGAGAAAAGAAGGGTAGAACAATAAGAGTAGAGATGATAATAAACAGTATAAGAGGTAGTGGACAAGATATATAGATATACAGAGAGATAAGATGGACGAGATAGAGATAGATATAGAAGAAGACAGATAGAGACGAGTCGATAGAAATAGATATACAGATAGAGAGGGACAGATAGAGATAGATTACAGATAGAGAGAGAGGAACAGATTAGATATACAAGAGAGAGGGACAGATAGAGAAAGATATAAGACAGATAGAGAGTAGAGGGACAGATAGAGAATATAATACATAAGAGGAGGGAGATGACATATCGATATACAGATAGAGAGAGGGCAGATAATAGATATATACAGAGAAGAGAGAGGGAGGGAGGTTAGATAGAGATAGAGTATACAAGAGAGAGGGACAGATAGAGTAGATATACAGAGAGAGAAGGGACAGATAGAGATCGAATATACAAGAAATGCAATAGAGACATAGAAGAAAAAGATAAGATTAGAGAATAGTATATAAAACAAGAAGTTGGTACCGGGGGTACTGGGTCCGAGAGGAGGCGGGTGTTCGCCGCGCTGAGGGACAGTAGCTTACGACTTCGACCTTGATTCGACGGGACAGATAGAGATAGATATACAGATAGAGAGAGGGACAGAAGAGATATGATACAACAGAGAGGACGATAGGCAAGATGGAGGATAGGTTATAAAGAAAGAGAGAGGGGACAGATATATATCTATACATAAGAGAGAAGGGGGACAAAGAAAGCTAGAGACGATACTAAGAGAAGAGAGAAAGAAGGGGACAGATCGAGATAGATATACAAGAAAGAAGACAGAGAGAGAAATAAGAATAAAGAGAGAAGGACGAGGGACCGACAGAGATAGATTACCCTACAGAGAGAGAGAGAGGGAACAGATAGAGATAGATATACAGATAGAGAGAGGAGGACATATACAGATAGAGTAGAGGGTAGTAGATATAAGAGAGAATAGAAAGAGAGAGAGAGAGGGAGACTAGAGATGAGATTAGGGTAGAGATCCAAGTAAAGGTACAAGAAGGTCTCCCTGGCCAAGAGTGGTGCAAGCGTTTGACTACAAAACTGAACACAACAGTAAGTTTTAAAATGACCAAATTGCTACCATATGTAATATGAAATTGCCAGTTTACTGTGTCTTTGTGTCTCTCTGTCCAACTCTCTGATCTCTCTCCTGTCTGTCTATTACTGTCTCCTGTCGTTCTGTTCGTGTTTATCACTATTGGGCTGTGTGTCTATGTTTGTGGTTGTCTATCTGTCTGTATCTTTTTGCCAATCTCTATTAAGTACATAGTGGGTGTGGCCTGATTGGGGGCGGAGAAAGGGGCGCGGCGCATCGAGTGCCTGAAAGTGCCCCTGATCTTCTTAGACCCTAGATACGCCCCTGCTTACAGGGAGATTCACTAAAAGTTCTTATCGTTTAAAATGGTGCTAATTTTGCCCCAACCAATCAGATCTTATTTACACTTGAAAGCTAACATCTGATTGGTTGGGGCATAATTACCACCATTTTAAACGATTAAGAACTTTTATGAATAACCTGATGTTTTGTAAGTTTTCCATTTAATTTAAAACACACTGAAGTGATTTCGATGTTTATTATCAGACCTTGATGTCTAAATACCTCTCAGTGTTGGAATTGACCATTGATTTTCTTGTTCATTTTCTAATGATCTGAACTGTTCTACAGACGTAACAAATATTTTATCTCATTAATGGAACATACTGTAAGAACAAAACGTATCTTCATTTCTTTTTTCTCTTTTTTTTTTGCTATACTGCAAAATATTCTTTGGTATAAATAATAACAAACTTGATCCTTTATGTGATCGTAAATTAAAAGTCATGATCAGTCATTTATGGCCAAGGCGTCATAAAATACCACTGCGAGCAATCAAGGCTTGTTGTCACCAAACCTCTTTTATAAATGTGTTTTGTATTATATGAGGTGTATGTTACAGCTACTATAACCAATTAGACAATATTACTATTCATACACAGTCATTTCATTTTGTTTTTTATTTGAACGTTTTTACGGTCAGTGATCCAAGGAAATTATACTGGGTTCATTAATTGAAATTCAAGAAAAAACGAAGGTATTGTATTGAAACCAGAGATAGGTTGGGTCTACACTGCTCTAGTTCTACGTTAACTTAGTTTGACATGAAATAAGGTATTACTTGCCTTACTTGCTTTTGCACCTGTTCAATAGCCAGGGACTGTCAAGTCCACAGGTTGAAAGCCTAATAAAGTGTAAGAAAAGTTTGGGTATAAGAGATTATACAGAACTTTGAACATTGCCCAGAACAAGTTCTCTGTGGATAAACGTATTACGGACTGGGAACGCGGCTTCCGATGAAGATCTGCAGGAGATAAGAAAGAAACAAGATGATTGTCAACGCAGCAGTAAGTTTATTTTGGAACCACAAATAATCCAATTCCCAGGCTGGGCAGCTGAATTGCTCAAACAAACTTACATCCCACAATAGCGGAGAAAGAAATTTCATGTGGAGAATAATACGTAAGATTAATAATAATTGTAAATACGTTATGAATGGGAAATATTTATATGTAAAAACGAGTAATTGTTGTGTAACATTTCTGACCGATATTAAACTAATGTCTATACTGTGATCCCCAAGTTCCCAATGATACTTCCAACATAGATTTCCCAATCTCCACCGCTATCTTTGCCATAGCCATATGCACGCTTTGCTGCCAGCTATTAGCCAGGTCTCTCCTCCCTACTGCTCCGTACCCCACAATGATAGTCAATGAATAAAGGAAGGGGCGGCACGCAGTCTGTAACAAGAACCAAATGGTTTAATTCTCAGGGTCGAAGGTCCAACCATGGGAATAAGTCAGATCTAAAAAAAAAAGCTACAGGGAGAGCGAAGCCCAGCACAGGCAGAAAGACAAACTAAAGGCTACAACAGGCAATAAAATAGGGGGGAAGGACGTAAACGATAATCAACCACTCAGAAAAGCAAAGGGTGAAATCACCAAATCTTTAGCAGCTTGAGAAGACTTGTGATAGGAAATGTCAAACTAATTAGCGCAATTGTGTTACTTATTGTTGTTGGGTTACAAATCTTGAATTTGCCAGTTTTTAACACAAGAACGCATTGTCTCCTAGTGATTTTTCATTTATGGGTATTATGTCATGTGTTGCTACTTGCAGACTAAGGGTAAGTTGTTCCATCAGAGTTGTTGCCTTTTGACTTCTATATTACACTGAGATGATTCCTCAGGACAGATCTTCTAGTGGAGATCACTTTCCATTACTGTCACAGGTAGAAGAGAGAACATTTCTTTGAGGCATAAGCGATGGTTTCTTTTGATATAATGTGAAGTGATCAGTGGTTGCCATTCTTACCATGTTA
Organism: Hymenochirus boettgeri; assembly: GCA_019447015.1. NCBI lineage: Eukaryota > Metazoa > Chordata > Amphibia > Anura > Pipidae > Hymenochirus > Hymenochirus boettgeri. Next base: position 1,922,148 of record JAACNH010000010.1, on the reverse strand, counting down.
ACACAAGAAAACTGTTACCAAGTAATACCGTAGTTTATCTGCCAATAATCATTGTAAATAAAGAAAATCTAGGTCCCATTTTCCAACAAGATGGAGCAACTACCCCCTGGAAAGGTCAGAGAATGTATACACCAGAAAAGGCCACATAAGACAGAAATGTGCAGTGTGTGCTCACTATGAATGCATTGGTTAACATCTTTTGGACCCAAGGAACCTCTTATTGAATTAACCTGGAAACTTACAACATTGCCAGGAAAGTCAGAACTGGTTCCCCCCTGAATTGCTTCTAACCCAACCTCCATGTTTTATTTCTGATATTCTGCTGTGAATTCAGACAGATGGAGGTGGATCTCAAAATTTTGGGGTAGAAATATTTTTAAAAAGCAGCTTTATTTTTAGATTTTAGTTGTGGGTATATGTGTTACCATAACCAGACACTAGAGATGTTGAAACTGTTGAGTTTCGTTTCGTTTTAAAATTTTTGAAATTTTCGGAAAGTTCGAGTTTCGATTTCGATAATAATCTACTTTCGATTTTCGAATTAAATTCGGGAGAATCCGATAGTTTCGATTCTAATTGAACCACATTACATCTCTAATAGACACCAGCACAAAAATAAGCAAAGCAAAAGGCCCAATTTTTCTAAAACCTAGAAGGATTAAAGGACATGTCTACCCTTAAAAAAAAAAACTGGTGACTTGTCAGTTTTTTGCCCCAAATAAAAAAACAGTTGAAAAGGGAAGTTTGTAGATTTCCGCAATGCAACATCTTTCAGAACTAACAAACCAACAGAACGTTGAGGAGGTTGGCCAGTGAAGTATAAACATTATTTTTCCCCTTTGGGACATTAGGAATCATGGTTGACCAGACAATGATCTAGCAGATGTTTATTTCAAGTAACTTAGAACTTTAAAACAATATTTGTTTTGTCAGTAACTAGGGAATTTCCTGCAGTAATGCTTTTTTACTATTATATATAAAACTTATATATAAATTATGGCCCCAACGGTGTATTTCAGATACTGAAAGGACCTCCATGTGGGGTTTACTTACTGTAGCAAGGAATCTAAGGACAATCAACTATAATAGGTTTAAACTTGGTTTATTATGTTTGCCTACTAACAACCTTTATAATATGGGTCAGGCACATCATTTCCTTTGGCTATCCAAAGACTTTATGAAGAAAATCACAAAAACAAAGAAAGCTGATGAAAGAAACATTTAACATGTTGATTTTACATACTGTATAGTGCACATTTAGAGGTAGAAAGAGTTAGAATAACAGGGATTGATCCCACCCCCTGCTAAGGTCCAGGACCTAAAGAACTTGATTCTATTGAGCGAGTCATGGATTCAGTGAGGGGGAAGACAAGACTTCAGGAATATATTTTTTTATCAAACATACAGGGCAATGTAATAAAAGTTCTAAAAATGGTGCTAATTTTGCCCCAACCAATCAGATGTTAGCTTTCAAATGTATATATAACATCTGATTGGTTGGGGCAAGTTAGCACCATTTTTAATGATAAACTTTTAGTCTATTAGTTTCTTTCATTCCAAATACCCAAGAACTAGAATCTCCCAGCAATGGTTGTTACCTGTAGATTATTAGCTCAACACAATCACAGTTTAGCTCTGTATATTTTTATTTCTTTACATTACATTACATTACATACTTTAAAGAATTTATTCATTTTCTCAAAACAGTTGAGGAACAAAAACAACACCAAATTCTAATGATAAAATCCCAGCTATGAGAATTAAAAACTAAATCCCTCTTGAGCTTTGAATTTACAGCATTACCCATTAACAAAGAAAATAAATTAAAGTGGAGACTAATTTTCAGAAGCAGCAGAAATTAAATGAATGTTTTCTGTAAATATTTACCCGTGATGTAGACATACAGGAGATTCAATAAAAGTTCTTATCGTTTAAAATGGTGCTAAATTTGCCCCAACCAATCGATGTTATTTACATTTGAAAGCTAACATTTGATTGGTTGGGGCAAAATTAGCACCATTTTTAAAGATAATAACTTGTATTGAATTCCTGTGAGTTCTTTGTGGAGATTTACATTTCTTTCGTTTATTTAGAATGAAACAGTAAATAGACTGTACCCGTATATACTCGAGTTATAAACCGACCCTATATAAACGAGGTACCCAATTTCAGTAAAATCCTAATAAAATTTGTTGACTCGAGTAGTCCGAGTATAAACTTGGCATTCAAGATGTTTGGAAACTACAACTCCCAGCTAATAAAGCATGCTGGGAGTTGTAGTTCCCAAAACATCTTGAATGCCACCCTACTTGGCATTCAAGATGTTTTGGGAACTACAACTTCCAGCATGCTTTTTTAGCTGGGAGTTGTAGTTTCCAAACATCTTGAATGCCAAGTGAGGGTGGCATTCAAGATGTTTGGGAACTACAACTCCCAGCATGCTTTATTAGCTGGGAGTTGTAGTTTCCAAACATCTTGAATGCCACCTCAATTGGCATTCAAGATGTTTGGAAACTACAAACTCCCAGCTAATAAAGCATGCTGGGAGTTGTAGTTCCCACACTCTTGAATGCCCCCCTCACCCTCCCACCCGTTCAGTTTGTACCTGTTTTCTCTGTGGTCTCTTCCTGTGGGGCTCGGTCTCTTCTCCCTGTGGGCTCTCCTCCATCCTTCCTGGCAGGTACGGTGCGGTATCCTGAGCATTCCGGCAGCACAGCGATCTTTCTGTGCACTGTGCACTGGTGCGCCGGCTGATGTCACTGCCTGGCGCCGGGCTTGGCGGCCGGGCAGTGACGTCAGGCCGGCGCGCCAGTACACAGAAAGATCGTGCGGTCGGAATGCTAGGTAAGCTAGTGACTCGAGTATAAAACGAGTCCGAGTTTTCGGTGATTTTTCAGCCTGAAAAACACGGTTTAACTCGAGTATATACGGTAAATAATATCTTCTGTGTGATTGTGGCACGAGGACATGTTAAGGTGCCCGTAAGTAGAAACCTTTGTGGATATGTGGATATCACATTTTTTTCTATTTGTAAAAGAAATATTTGCTCAGAGATCCAAAGCTCAAGTTCACATTTTCAGCTTCATAAGAAAATTTCATTGGATTTCTTTGTAATGAATGTTACCCTCTGTTCATGAGTCTAAAGCCTTGTACACACAGACCAACACACGACAAACGGACGACACTCGCTTGTGTGTATACAGTGTATGCGTTCGGTTGTTTTTTGATTTGCCATAACTGAATGAATACATCAGCATAGCGATGGTAGTAAAGCCATGTTTTGGGTGAGTTTGTCAAGTGTAGCATGTTTATTAACGCGGCACATCAGTCACCGCCGCTTTTAAATAGAAGCGATTTTAGCGAAAATGGCGGGAAATTTGTCCACGAAAAGTTACCGCTCGTTTATAAATATGCCCTTTGTCTTTTTTTATTGCGGAAAATTGCAAAAAGCCAATTTCTGCTTCTTTTCTAAATGTGTCATAATTGCAATTTAATTGTATTTGTATAACAGAATGCTTTGGAATGACGGCAGTACAAAGAATAAACAAAGAGGAAAACATGGGGAAAGAGGAAGATGTCTGAGGTTACAACAATTGGATCATTTAGGAAGACAAGATGAGATCATGGCAGTGATAAGATCATGGCAGTGATGAGATCATGGCAGTGATGAGATCATGGCAGTGATGAGATCATGGCAGTGATGAGATCATGGCAGTGATGAGATCATGGCAGTGATGAGATCATGGCAGTGATGAGATCATGGCAGTGATGAGATCATGGCAGTGATGAGATCATGGCAGTGATAAGATCATGGCAGTGATGAGATCTGAGTTTCCTTCGTCTTTAGAAAAACAAAAAGAATATGAAATGTTTTTCTTACACATAAATGTAAAATAATCAGAAAACAATTCAACGTTGCTTGGAAAAGGATTTAAACAATGGGTTTATTAAGAACATTTCCGAAAGATGTCAGATTGAGAGAAGTAGTTCTGTATGTCCTCTCTGATGTTGGTAACACATTCCTCCCAGACAGATCTTACTTGTGCTTGATCTGGTTTTGAAGAAGGGATGAGTTCAAGTTTTGAAGGGGAATTTTAAGTTTCAAAAATTTGCGGATCCAGCTATACTTCTTGGATGTACAAAGGATGGAACTTTGTGGAATTGCACCAAAATGTGAGTCGAAATTCCAAAAATCTCCATATAACAGCAAAGGCTCAGGGGTATCCATATAACAGCAAGGGGGTAATGCTACTCCATATAACAGCAATGGGGTAATGCTACTCCATATAACAGCAAGGGGGTAGGCACATCTACTTGAAAGCAAGGGGTCAGGGACCTCCATAAAACAACAAGTGGTCAGGGACATTCATATAACAACAAGGGGGTAATGCTCCTCCATATAACAGCAATGGGGTAATGCTCCTCCATATAACAGCAAGGGGGTAGGCACCTCTACTTGAAAGCAAGGGGTCAGGGACTTCAATAAAGCAGCAAGGGGTCAGGGACCTCCATAGAACAGCAAGGGGTCAGGGACAACTATATAAAAACAAGGGGCCAGGGACCTCCATATAAAACAAGGGGTCAGGGACCTCCATATAATAACAAAAGATCAGGGACCTCCATATAACAGCAATGGGCCAGTGACCTCCATATAACAACAAGAGGTCAGGGACCTCCATATAACAACAAGAGGTCAGGGACCTCCATATAACAACAAAGGATCAGAGACCTTCATATAACAGCAAGGGGTCAGTGACCTCCATATAACAACAAGAGGTCAGGGACCTCCACATAACAACAAGAGGTCAGGGACCTCCATATAACAAAAAGGGGTCAAGGATCTCCGTATAACAGCAAGGAGTCAGTGACCTCCATATAACAACAAGAGGTCAGGGACCTCCATATATCAGCAAGGGGTCAGTGACCTCCATATAACAAGAGGTCAGGGACCTCCATATAACAACAAGGGGTCAAGGACCTCCATATAACAGCAAGGGGTCAGGGACCTCCACATAAACAACAAGAGGAGGGACCTCCATATAACCAAAAGGGGCAAGGATCTCATATAACAGCAAGGAGTCGTGACCTCCATAACAACAACCCAGAGGTCAGGGACTCCATATAACAGCAAGGGGTCAGTACCTCCATATAACAAGCACGTTACGCAGGGTAGGCACTCTCATATACAGAAACGGGGTCAGGCGAACCCCACCTCCACCGCATAACACGCTACCCCCCCAGGCCCCCGGGGCACAGGGAATAGACCACTCACACTAAGTAGATAACTGGGGTAGCAGGGACCGACAACCTATCACACAGGAAATGGCGGTCAGGGCACCTCCCTAAACAGCAAGGGGTAAGGCCTCATTATAAGCAACCGGCGGTCAGTGCACCTCCACTCCTAATAAAGGGGTTCCGGACATCCATACTATACAGCAACCACGCGGGTCAGGGAATCCACTATTAACCACACACGAGTTCAGTGCCGACCACCCTCCTCCCACTTCCCTTCTAACCAACGCAACAACGGGGTTTCCGTGCATACACCTTACGGCGGGGGCACCCCAACATAACCAAAAAGACGCTCAGACTCCACTATAACAGATAACGGCGCGTCCGGGCGAACCATCCCCCACCCACTCAACACCCCACACGGGGTTAGGGTCCTACCACACACACCAAGGCCGCTAGTCAACAACTTTTATTAGGATTTTAGCTGAAATTGGGTACCTCGGTTTATACTCGGGTCGGTTTATACTCGAGTATATACGGTACAGTCTATTTACTGTTTCATTCTAAATAAACGAAAGAAATGTAAATCTCCACAAAGAACTCACAGGGATATTCAATACAAGTTATTATCTTTAAAAATGGTGCTAATTTTGCCCCAACCAATCAAATGTTAGCTTTCAAATGTTAAATAACATCTGATTGGTTGGGGCAAATTTAGCACCATTTTAAACGATAAGAACTTTTATTGAATCTCCCTGTATGTCTACATCACGGGTAAATATTTACAGAAAACATTCATTTAATTTCTGCTGCTTCTGAAAATTAGTCTTTCCACTTTAATTTATTTTCTTTGTTAATGGGTAATTGCTGTTAAATTCAAAGCTCAAGAGGGATTTAGTTTAAATTCTCATAGCTGGGATTTTATCATTAGAATTTGGTGTTGTTTTTAGTTCCTCAACTGTTTTGAGAAATGAATAAATTCTTTAAAGTATGTAATGTAATGTAATGTAAAGTAAATAAAAATATACAGAGCTAAACTGTGATTGTGTTGAGCTAATAATCTACAGGTAACATCACCATTGCTGGGTAGATTCTAGTTCTTGAGTATTTGGAAATTAGAAACTAATAGACTAAAAGTTCTTATCATTAAAATGGTGCTAACTTGCCCCAACCAATCAGATGTTATATACCATTTGAAAGCTAACATCTGATTGGTTGGGGCAAAATTAGCACCATTTTTAGAACTTTTATTACTGCCCTGTATGTTTGATAAAAAATATATTCCTGAAGTCTTGTCTCCCCCCTCACTCTATGACTCGCTCAATAGAATCAAGTTTCTTTCAGGTCCTGGACATTAGCAGGGGGTGGGATCAATCCCTGTTATTCTAACTCTTTCTACCTCTAAATGTGCACTATACAGTATGTAAAATCAACATGTTAAATGTTTCTTTCATCAGCTTTCTTTGTTTTTGTGATTTTCTTTCATAAAGTCTTTGGATAGCCAAAGGAAATGATGTGCCTGACCCATATTATAAAGGGTTGTTAGTAGGCAAACATAATAAACCAATAGTTTAAACCTATTATAGTTGATTGTCCTCTAGATTCCTTGCTACAGTAAGTAAACCCCACATGGAGGTCCTTTCAGTATCTGAAATACACCGTTGGGGCCATAATTTATATATAAAGTTTATATATAATAGTATAAAAAGCATTACTGCAGGAACATTCCCTAGTTACTGACAAAACAAATATTGTGTTAAAAGTTCTAAGTTACTTGAAATAAACATCTGCTAGATCATTGTGTCTGGTCAACCATGAATTCCTAATGTCCCAAAGGGGAAAAATAATGTTTATACTTCCACTGGCCAAACCTCCTCAACGTTCTGTTGGTTTGTTAGTTCTGAAAGATGTTGCATTGCGGAAATCTACAAACTTCCCTTTTCACTGTTTTTTTTTATTTGGGGCAAATAACTGACAAGTCACCAGTTTTTTTATTTTAAGGGTAGACATGTCCTTTAATCCTTCTAGGTTTTAGAAAAATTGGGCCTTTTGCTTTGCTTATTTTTGTGCTGGTGTCTATTAGAGATGTAATGTGGGTTCAATTAGAATTCGAAACTATCGGATCTCCCGAATTTAATTCGAAAATCGAAAGTAGATTATTATCGAAAATCGAAACTCGAACTTTCCGAAAATTTCAAAAATTTTAAAACGAAACGAAACTCAACAGTTTCAAACATCTCTAGTGTCTGGTTATGGTAACACATATACCCACAACTAATAATCTAAAAATCTAAAGCTGCTTTTTAAAAATATTTCTACCCCCAAAATTTTGAGATCCACCTCCATCTGTCTGAATTCACAGCAGAATATCAGAAGATAAAACATGGAGGTTGGGTTAGAAGCAATTCAGGGGGGAACCAGTTCTCTGACTTTCCTGGCAATGTTGTAAGTTTCCAGGTTAATTCAATAAGAGGTTCCTTGGGTCCAAAAGATGCTTAACCAATGCATTCATAGTGAGACAACACTGCACATTTCTGTCTTATGTGGCCTTTTCCTGGTGTATACATTCTCTGACCTTTCCAGTTGGGATAGTTGCTCCATCTTGTTGGAAAATGGGACCTAGATTTTCTTTATTTACAATGATTATTGGCCAGATAACATACGGTATTACTTGGTAACAGTTTTTCTTGTGTTAACATGGTAAGAATGGCAACCACTGATCACTTCACATATATATCAAAAGAAACCCCTCAGCTTATGCCTCAAAGAAATGTTTTCTCTCTTCTACCCGTTGACAGTAATGGAAAGTGATCTCCACTAGTAAGATCTGTCCTGAGGAATCATCTCAGTGTAATATAGAAGTCAAAAGGCAACAACTCTGATGGAACAACTTACCCTTAGTCTGCAAAGTAGCAACACATGACATAATACCCTATAAATGATAAAATCCACTAGGACGACAATGCGTTCTTGTGTATAAAACTGGCCAAATTCAAGATTTGTAACCCAACAACAATAAGTAACACAATTGCGCTAATTAGTTTGACATTTCCTATCACAAGTCTTCTCAAGCTGCTAATGATTTGGTGATTTCACCCTTTGCTTTTCTGAGTGGTCTGATTATCTGTTTACGTCCTTCCCCCCCTATTTTATTGCCTGTTGTAGCCTTTAGTTTGTCTATTCTGCCTGTGCTGGGCTTCGCTTCTCCCTGTAGCTTTTTTTTTTAGATCTGACTTATTCCCATGGTTGGACCTTCAGACCCTGAGAATTAAACCATTTGGTTCTTGTTACAGACTGCGTGCCGCCCCCTTCCTTTATTCATTGACTATCATTGTGGGGTACGGAGCAGTAGGGAGGAGAGACCTGGCTAATTTAGCTGGCAGCAAAGCGTGCATATGGCTATAGGCAAAGATAGCGGTGGAGATTGGGAAATCTATGTTGGAAGTATCATTGGGAACTCTGGTGCATCACAGTATAGACATTAGTTTAATATCGGTCAAGAAATGTTACACAACAATAACTCGTTTTTACATATAAATATTTCCCATTCATAACAGTATTTACAATTTATTATTAATCTTACGTATTATTCTCCACATGAAATTTCTTTTCTCCGCTATTGTGGGATGTAAGTTTGTTTGAGCAATTCAGCTGCCCAGCCTGGGAATTGGATTATTTGTGGTTCACAAATAAACTTTACTGCTGCGTTGACATCATCTTGTTTCTTTCTTATTCTCCTGCAGATCTTCATTCGAGAAGCCGCGTTCCCAGTCCGTAATACGTTTATCCACAGAGAACTTGTTCTGGGCAACTGTTCAAAGTTCTGTATAATCTCATTATACCCAAACTTTTCTTAACTTTATTAGGCTTTTCAACCTGTGGACTTGACAGTCCCCTGGCATTGTAACAGGTGCAAAAGCAAGTAAGGCAAGTAATTACCTTATTTCATGTCAAACTAAGTTAACGTTAGACTAGAGCAGTGTAGACCCAACCTTATCTCTGGTTTCAATACAATACCTTCGTTTTTTTCTCTGATATTTCAATTAATGAACCCAGTAATTTAATTTCCTTGGATCACTGACCGTAAAAACGTTCAAATAAAATAAACAAATGAATTGACTGTGTATGAAATAGTAATATTGTCTATATTGGTTATAGTAGCTGTAACATACACCTCATATAATAACAAACCACATTTATAAAGAGGTTTGGTGACAACAAGCCTTGTATTGCTCGCAGTGGTATTTTATGACGCCTTGGCCATAAATGACTGATCATGACTTTTAATTTACGATCACTATAAAGGATCAAGTTTGTTATTATTTATACCAAAGAATATTTGCAGTATAGCAAAAAAAAAAAGAAAAAAAGAAATGAAGATACGTTTTGTTCTTACAGTATGTTCCATTAATGAGATAAAATATTTGTTACGTCTGTAGAACAGTTCAGATCATTAATAAATGAACAAGACATCATGGTCAATTCCAACACTGAGAGGTATTTACACCAAGGTCTGATATAAACATCGAAATCACTTCAGTGTGTTTTAAATTAACTGGAAACTTACAAAACATCAGGGTTATTCACTAAAAGTTCTTATCGTTTAAAATGGTGCTAATTTTGCCCCAACCAATCAGATGTTAGCTTTCAAGTGTTAAATAAGATCTGATTGGTTGGGGCAAAATTAGCACCATTTAAACGATAAGAACTTTTAGTGAATCTCCCTGTAAGCAGGGGCGTATCTAGGGTCTAAGAAGATCAGGGGCACTTTCAGGCACTCGATGCGCCGCGCCCCTTTCTCCGCCCCAATCAGGCCACACCCACTATGTACTTAATAGAGATTGGCAAAAAATACAGACAGATAGCAACCACAAACATAGACACCAGCCCGATAGTGATAAACAGACAGAAAGACAGTGAAATAGACAGACAGAGATAGAGATCAGAGAGTTGGACAGAGAGACACAAGACACAGTAAACTGGCAATTTCATTATACTGGTAGCAATTTGGTCATTTTAAACTTACTGTTGTGTTCAGTTGTAGTACAACGCTTGGCCACACCTTTTGGCCAGGGAGACCTTCTTGTACCTTCTACATGGATCTCTACCCCTATCTATCTCTATCTCTTCCCTCTCTCTCTCTCTCTGTATATCTATCTCTATCTGTCCTCCCTCTCTATCTGTATATCTACTCTATCTGTCCCTCTCTCTCTCTCTCTGTATATCTATCTCTTGTCTGTCCTCTCTCTCTCTCTGTATTCTATCTCTATCTGTCCCTCCTCTCTATCTGTATATCTATCTCTATCTGTCCCCTCTTCTCTCTCTCTCTCCTCCCTCTCTATATCTATCTCTATCTGTCCCTCTCTCTCTGTATATCTATCTCTATCTGTCCCTCCCCTCTCTCTCTTTATTCTATCTCTATCTGTCCCTCTCTCTATCTGTATATCTATCTCTGTCTGTCCCCTCTCTCTCTGTATATCTATCTCTATCTGTCCCTCTCTCTACGTATATCTATCTCTCTCTGTCCCCTCTCTCTATCTGTATATCTTTTCTCTATCTGTTCCCTCTCTCTCTATCTGTATATCTTTCTCTATCTGTCCCTCTCTCTCTATCTGTATATCTACTCTATCTGTCCTCTCTCTCATCTGTATATCTATCTCTATCTGTCCCTCTCTCTCTGTATATCTATTCTGTCCCTCTCTCTTATCTATCTATCTGCCCCCTCTCTCTCTCTGTATATCTATCTCTATCTGTCCCTCTCTCTCTGTATATCTATCTATCTGTCCCTCCTCTCTATCTGTATATCTATCTCTATCTGTCCCTCTCTCTCTATCTGTATATCTATCTCTATCTGTCCCTCTCTCTCTATATCTCTACTGTCCCTCTCTCCTCTATCTGTATATCTATCTCTATCTGTCCCTCTCTCTCTGTATATCTATATCTGCCCCTCTCTCTATCTGTATATCTATCTCTATCTGTCCCTCTCTCTCTGTATATCTATCTCTATCTGTCCCTCCTCTCTATCTGTATATCTATCTCTATCTGTCCCTCTCTCTATCGTATATCTATCTCTATCTGTCCCTCTCTCTCTCTCTGTATATCTATCTCTATCTGTCCCTCTCTCTATCTGTATATCTATCTCTATCTGTCCCCTCTCCTCTCTGTAATATCTATCTCTATCTGTCCCTCCCTCTCTATCTGTTCTATCTCTATCTGTCCCTCCTCCTCTATCTGTATATCTATCTCTCTCTGTCCCTCTCTCTCTCTGTATATCTATCTCTATCTGTCCTCCTCTCTTCGTATATCTATCTCTATCTCGTCCCCCTCTCTCCTGTATATCTATCTCTATATCGTCCCTCTCTCTCTCTCTGTATATCTATCTCCTCTATCTGTCCCTCTCTCTACTCATGTATCTATCTCTATCTGTCCCTCTCTCTCTCTGTATATTCTTCTCTATCTTCCCTCTCTTCTTAATCTATCTCTATCGTCCCTCTCTCTCTGTATATCTATCCTCTATCTGTCCCTCCTCTCATCTGTATAATCTATCTCTATCTGTCCCTCTCTCTCTGTTATCATCTATCTCTATCTGTCCCTCTCTCTCTATCTGTATATCTATCTCTATCTGTCCCTCTCTCTCTCTGTATATCTATCTCTATCTGTCCCTCTCTCTCTATCTGTATATCTCTCTCTATCTGTCCCTCTCTCTCATCTGTATATCTATCTCTATCTGTCCCTCCCTCTCTCTGTATATCTATCTCTATCTGTCCCTCTCTCTCTCTCTGTATATCTATCTCTATCTGTCCTCTCTCTCTAGCTATATACTATCTCTATCTGTCCTCTCTCTCTATCTGTATATCTATCTCTATCGGTCCCTCTCTCTATCGGTATATCTATCTTATCTCCCTCTCCTCATTGTATCTATCCTCTATCTCTTCCCTCTCTCTCTCTCTGTATATCTATCTCTATCTGTCCCTCTCTCTATCTGTATATCTATCTCTATCTGTCCCCTCTCTCTCTGTATATCTATCTCTATCTGTCCCTCTCTCTCTCTGTATATCTTCTCTCTCTGTCCCTCTCTCTCTCTCTGTATATCTATCTCTATCTGTCCCTCTCTCTCTCTGTATATCTCTATCTCTCTCTCCTCCTCTCTCTCTGTATATCTATCTCTATCTGTCCCTCTCTCTCTCTGTATATCTATCTCTATCTGTCTCTCTCTCTTTATATATCTATCTCTATCTGTCCCTCTCTCTCCTCTGTTATCTATCTTCTATCTGTCTCTCTCTCTCTGTATATCTTCTCTATCTGTCTCCTCTCTCTTCTTCTGTATATCTATCTCTATCTGTCCTCTCTCCTCCTCTGTATATCTTATCTCTATCTGTCCCTCTCTCTCTTCTGTATATCTATCTCTATCGTCCCCTCTTCTCTCTGTATATCTTTCTCTATCTGTCTCTCTCTCTATCTGTATATCTATCTCTGTCTTCCCTCTCTCTCTCTCTGTATATCTATCTCTATCTGTCCCTCTCTCTCTCTCTGTATATCTATCTCTATCTGTCCCTCTCTCTATCTGTATATCTTTCTCTATCTGTCCCCTCTCTCTCTATCTGTATATCTATCTCTATCCTGTCCCTCTCTCTCTCTGTATATCTATCTCTATCTGTCCCTCCTCTCTCTCTGTATATCTCTCTGTCTGTCCCTCTCTCTATCTGTATATCTATCTATATCTGTCCCTCTCTCCTCTCTCTGTATATCTATCTCTATCTGTCCCTCTCTCTATCTGTATATCTATCTCTATCTGTCCCTCTCTCTCTATCTATATATCTATCTCTATCTGTCCCTCTCTCCTCTGTATATCTACTCTACTTCCCCTCCTCTCTAGATACTATCTCTATCTGCCCCCTCTCTCTCTCTGTATATCTATCTCTATCTGTCCCTCTCTCTCTCTGTATATCTATCTCTATCTGTCCCTCTCTCTCTCTGTATATCTATCTCTGTCTGTCCCTCTCTCTCTCTGTATATCTATCTATCTCTATCTGTCCCTCTCTCTCTCTGTATATCTATCTCTATCTGTCCCTCTCTCTCTATCTGTATATCTATCTCTATCTGTCCCTCTCTCTCTATCTGTAATACTATCTCTATCTGTCCCTCTCTCTCTGTATATCTATCTCTATCTGTCCCTCTCTCTCTCTCTTCTATCTCTCTCTATCGCCCCTCCTCTATCTGTATATCTATCTCTATCTGTCCCTCTCTCTCTCTCTCTTCTATATCTATCTCTCTCTGTCCCTCTCTCTCTCGTATATCATCTCTACTGTCCCTCTCTTCCCTGTATATCTACTCTATCTGTCCCTCTCTCTCTATCTGTATACTATCTCTATCTTTCCCTCTCTCTCTTCTGTATATCTATCTCTATCTGTCCCTCTCTTCTCTATCTGTATATCTATCTCTATCTTCTGTCCCTCTCTCCTCTATTCTGTATATCTATCTCTACTGTCCCTCTCTCTCTATCTGTATCTATCTCTATTCTCTATCTGTCCCTCTCTCTCTTCTGTATATCTATCTCTATCTGTCCCTCTCTCTCTACTGTATATCTATCTCTATCTGTCCCTCTCTCTCTATCTGTATATCTATCTCTATCTGTCCCTCTCTCTATCTGTATATCTATCTCTATCTGTCCCTCTCTCTACTATATATATCTATCTCTATCTGTCCTTCTCTCCTATCTGTATATCTATCTCTATCTGTCCCTCTCTCCCATCTGTATATCTATCTCTATCTGTCCCTCTCTATCTGTATATCTATCTCTATCTGTCCCTCTCTCTCTCTCTGTATATCTATCTCTATCTGTCCCTCTCTCTCTATCTGTATATCTATCTCTACTCTGTCCCTCTCTCTCTTCTGTATACTATCTCTATCTGTCCCTCTCTCTCTCTCTGTATATCTATCTCTATCTGTCCCTCTCTCTCCTGTATTCTATCTCTATCTGTCTCCTCTCTCTCTCTTATCTTTCTCTATCTGTCCCTCTATTCTGTATATCTATCTCTATCTGTCCCTCTCTCTCTCTGTATTCTATCTCTACTGTCTCTCTCTCTCTCTCTGTATATCTTCTCTATCTGTCTTCTCTCTCTATCTGTATATCTATCTCTATTCTCTCTCTCTCTCTCTCTTATATCTATCTCTATCTGTCCCTCTCTCTATCTGTATATCTATCTCTATCTCTTCCCTCTCTCTCTTCTGTATATCTATCGTCTATCTGTCCCTCTCTCTCTCGTATATCTATCTCTATCTGTCCCTCTCTCTCTGTATTCTATCTCTATCTGTCCCTCCCTCTCTCTCTTATCTTCCTCTATCTGTCCCTCTCTCTCTCTCTGTATATCTTTCTCTATCTGTCCCTCTCTCTCTATCTGTATATCTATCTCTATCTGTCCCTCTCTCTCTCTCTGTATATTATCTCTATCTGTCTCTCTCTCTATCTGTATATCTATCTCTATCTGTCCCTCTCTCTCTCTCTATCTGTCCCCCTCTCTCTGTATATCTATCTCTATCTGTCCTCTCTCTCTCTCTGTATATCTATCTCATCTCTCCCTCTCTCTCTATCTGTATACTATCTCTCTCCTCTCTCCTCTCTCTCTCTGTATATCTATCTCTATCTGTCCCTCCTCTCTCTGTATATCTATCTCTATCTGTCCCTCTCTCTCTCTGTATATCTATCTCTATCTGCCCCTCTCTCTCTCTGTATATCTATCTCTATCTGTCCCTCCTCTCTCTTGTATATCTTCTCTATCTGTCCCTCTCTCTCTCTGTATATCTATCTCTATCTGTCCCTCTCTCTCTCTGTATATCTTATCTCTATCTGTCCCTCTCTCTCTCTGTATATCTATCTCTATCTGTCCCTCTCTCTCTCTCTGTATATCTTTCTCTATCTGTCCCTCTCTCTCTCTGTATATCTTATCTCTATCTGTCCCTCTCTCTCTATCTGTATATCTATCTCTATCTGTCCCTCTCTCTCTCTCTGTATATCTTTCTCTATCTGTCCCTCTCTCTATCTGTATATCTATCTCTATCTGTCCCGTCTCTCTCTCTCTGTATATCTATCTCTATCTGTCCCTCTCTCTCTCTCTCTGTATATCTATCTCTATCTGTCCCTCTCTCTATCTGTATATCTTCTCTATCTGTCCCTCTCTCTATCTGTATATCTATCTCTATCTGTCCCTCCTCTCTCTCTGTATATCTATCTCTATCTGTCCCTCTCTCTCTCTGTATATCTATCTCTATCTGTCCCCCTCTCTCTATCTGTATATCTATCTCTATCTGTCCCTCTCTCCCTCTCTCTGTATATCTATCTCTATCTGTCCCTCTCTCTATCTGTATATCTATCTCTATCTGTCCCTCTCTCTCTACTATAATCTATCTCTATCTGTCCCTCTCCTCTCCTCTCTGTATATCTATCTCTATCTGTCCCTCTCCTCCTTATTCTATCATCTTTCTCTATCTGTCCCCCCCTCTCCTCTGATAATCTATCTGTCCTCATCTCTCGTATATCTATCTCTATCTGTCCTCTCTCTCCTTCTGTAATCTATCTCTATCTGTCCCCTCTATCTGTTATATCTATCTCTATCTGTCCTCTCTATCTGTATATCTATCTCTCTCTTCCCTCTCTCTCTGTATATCTTCTCTGTCTGTCCCTCTCTCTCTCTGTATATCTATCTCTATCTGTCCCTCCTCTCTCTCTCTGTATCCTATCTTCTATCGTCCCTCTCTCTCTATCTATATCTATCTCGATCTGTCCCTCTCCTCTCCTACTGTATATCTATCATCTCTATCTGTCCCTCTCTCTCTATCTGTATATCTATCTCTATCTGTCCCTCTCTATCTGTCATATCTATCTCTACTATCTGTCCCTCTCTCTTCTGTATATCTATCTCCTGTCTGTCCCTCTCTCTCTGTATATCTATCTCTATCTGTCCCTCTCTATCTGTAATCTATCTCTATCTGTCCCTCTCTCTATCTGTATATCTATCTCTATCTGTCCCTCTCCTTTCTCTGTATATCTATCTCTATCTGTCCCTCTCTCTCGGCCCCTCTCTCTCTCTGTATATCTATCTCTATCTGTCCCTCTCTCTCTCTGTATCTATCTCTTTCCTCCCTCTCTCCTCTCTGTTATCTATCTCTATCTGTCCCTCTCTCTCTCTGTATATCTATCTCTTATCTGTCCCCCTCTCTCTCTGTATATCTTATCTCTATCTGTCCCCTCTCTCGTCTATACTATCTCTATCTCCCCTCCTCTCTCTGTATATCATCTCTACTGTCCCTCTCTCTCTCTCTATCTGTATATCTATCTCTATCTGTCCCTCTCTCTCTCTGTATATCTATCTCTATCTGTCCCTCTCTCTTCATCTCTATCCTCTATCTGTCCCTCTCTCTATCTGTATATCTATCTCTATCTGTCCCTCTCTCTGTATCTGTATATCTATCTCTATCTGTCCTCCTCCTCTCTGTATATCTATCTATTCTGTCCCTCTCTCTCTCTGATATCTACTCATCTGTCCCCTCTCTCTCTATCTGTATATCTATCTCTATCTGTCCCTCTTCTCTATCTGTATATCTATCTCTATCTGTCCCTCCTTCTTCTGTAATCTATCTCTTCTGTCCCTCTCTCTCTCTGTATATCTATCTCTCTCTATCTGTCCCTCTCCCTTCTTCAATCTATCTCTTATCTGTCCCTCCTCTCTATCTGTATATCTATTCTATCTGTCCCTCTCTCTCTCTGTATATCTATCTCTATTGTCCCCCTCTCTCTCTGTATATATCTTCTCTAACTCCCTTCCCTCTCTTATATTCCTCTATCTGTCTCCCTCTCCTCTGTATATCATCTCTATCTATCCCTCCCTCTCTCTGTATATCTCTCTATCTGTCCCTCCTCTCTCTCTGTAATATCTATCTCTATCTGTCCCTCTCTCTTCTGTATATCTATCTCTATCTCCCTCCTCCTCCTGTATCTCAGCTCTATCTGTCCCTCTCCTCTATCTGTATATCTATCTCTATCTGTCCCTCCCTCTCTCTCTGTATATCTATCTCTGTCTGTCCCCTCTCTCTATCCTGTATATTCTATCCTCATCTGCGGTCCCTCTCTCTATCTATATCTATCTCTATCTGTCCATCTCGCTCTCTATCTGTATATCTATCTCTATCTGTCCCTCTCTCATCTATATCTATCTCTATCTGTCCCCTCTCCTCTCTCTCTGTATATCTATCTCATCTGTCCCCTCTCTACTGTATATCTCCTCTATCGGTCCCTCTCTCTCTCTCCTGTATACTATCTCTATCTGTCCTCTCTCTATCTGTATATCTATCTCTATCGTCCCCTCTCTCTCTTCTGTATATCTATCTCTATCTGTCCCCTCTCTCTCTCTCTGTATATCTATCTCTATCTGTCCCTCTCTCTATCTGTATATCTATCTACTAATCTGTCCCCTCTCTATCTGTAATCATCTATCTCTATCTGTCCCCTCTCTCTCTATCTTCGTATATCTATCTCTATCTGTCCCTCTCTCTTCTGTATATCTATCTCTATCGTGTCCCTCTCTCTCTCTGTATAATCTATCTCTATACATCTGCCCTCTCTCTCTCTCTGTATATCTATCCTATCTGTCCCTCTCTCTCTACTGTATACTATCTTACTACTCTGTCCCCTCTCTCTATCTGTATATTCTATCTCTACTGTCCCTCTCTCTCCTCTGTATATCTATCTCTATCTGTCCCTCTCTCTCTCGGTATATCTTATCTCTATCTGTCCTCTCTCTCTATCGTATATATCTATCGTCTATCTGTCCCTCTCTCTATCTGTTATATCTATCTCTATCTGTCCCTCTCCTCTCTGTATATCTATTCTCTATCTGTCCCTCCTCTCTCTTCTGTATATCTATCTCTATCTGTTCCCCTCTCTTCTGTATATCTATCTCTATCTGTCCCTCTCCTCTATCTGTATATCTTCTCTATCTGTCCCTCTCTCTCTTTTGTATATCAATCTCTACTGTCCCCTCTCTCTCTCTGTAATCTCATCTCACTGTCCCTCCTCTCTACTTCTTTATCTCTTCTGTCCCTCTCTCTCCTCTTATATCTATCTTTCTATCTGCCCTCTCTCTTCTGTATTCTATCTCTATCTGTCCCTCCCTCTCTCTCTGTATATCTATCTCTATCTGCCCTCTCTCTATCTGTATTATTTATCTCTATCTGTCCTACCTCTCTCTCTGTAATCTATCTCTGTCCTGTCCCTCTCTCTCTCTGTATACTATCTCTATCTGTCCCTCTCTCTATCGGTATATCTATCTCTATCTGTCCCTCTCCTCTCTCTCGTATATCTATCTCTATCTGTCCCCTCTCTCTCTCTGTATATCTATCTCTATCTGTCCCTCCTCTCTCTCTGTATATCTATCTCTATCTGTCCCTCTCATCTGTATATCTATCTCTAGTGCCCGCTCCTCTCTCTCTGTATATCTATCTCTATCTGTCCCTCTCTCTCTGTATATCTATCTCTATCTGTCCCTCTCTCCCTCTCTGTGTATACTATCCTATCTGTCCCTCTCTCATCTAATATTCTTATCTCTATCTGTCCCTCCTCTCTCTGTATATCTCTCTATCTGTCCCTCTCTCATCTGTATATCTATCTATATCTGTCCTCTCTCTCTCTGTATATCTATCTCTCTCTGTCCTCTCTCTCTTTTATATCTCTCCTATCTTGCCCTCTCCTCTCTGTATCTCATCTCTACTGTCCCTCTCTCTCTACTGTAATATCTATCTCCTATCTGTCCCCTCTCTCTCTCGTTGTATCTATCTCCTATCTGTCCCTCTCCTCTCTCTCTGTATATCTACTCTATCCTGTCCCTCTCTCTATCTGTATATCTATCTCTATGCTGTCCCTCTCTCTCTCGTATACTATCTCTATCTGTCCCTCTCCTCTCTCTCTGTATATCGATCTATCTCTATCTGTCCCTCTCTCTCTGTATATCTATCCTATCGTCCCTCCTCTATCTATATATCTATCTCATATCTGTCCCTCTCTCTCACTGTATATCTATCTCTATCTGTCCCTCTCTCTCTCTGTATATCTATCTCTATCTGTCCCTCTCCTCTCTGTATATCTATCTCTATCTTCTCCCTCTCTCCGTATATCTATCTCTATCTGTCCTCTCTCTATCTGTATCTATCTCTTCTGTCCCTCTCTCTCTCTGTATATCTATCTCTATCTGTCCCTCTCTCTCTCTATCGTATATCTATCTCTGTCTGTCCCTCTCTCTCGTAGATCTATCTAATCTGTCCCTCTCTCTCTCTGTATATCTATCTCTATCTGTCCCTCCTCTCTATATATCTATCTCTATCTGCCCCTCTCCCTCTCTGTATATCTATCTCTATCTGTCCCTCTCTCTCTATCTGTCTATCTATCTCTGTCCTGCCCCTATCTATCTGTATACTTCTATTCGTCCTCTCTCTCTGTATATCTATCTCTATCTGTCCCTCTCTCTATCTGTATATCTATCTCCTGTCTGTCCCTCTCTCTCTTCATCTGTATATCTATCTCTACTCCTCTCTCTCTATCTGCATATCTATCTCTGTATCTGTCCCTCCTCTATCTGTATATCTATCTATATCGTCCCTCTCTCTCTTGTATTCTACTCTAATTTTCCCCCTCTCTCTCTGTATATCTATACTCTATCTTGTCCCCTCTCTCTATCTGTATATCTATCTCTATCTGTCCCTCTTCTCTCTCTGTATTATAGCTATCTCGATCTGTCCCTCTCTCTATCTGTATATCTATCTCTATCTGTCCCTCCTCTATCTGTATATCTATCTCTATCTGTCCCTCTCTCTACTTTATATCTATATCTATATCCTGTCCCCTCTCCTATCTGTATATCTATCTCTATCTGTCCCTCTCTCTCTGTATATTTCTTCTATCTTCCCTCTCATCTGTATCTATCTCTGTCCTTCCTCTCTCCTCGTATATCTATCTCATATCTGTCCCTCTCTCATCTGTATATCTATCTCTATCTGTCCCTCCTCTCGTACTGTATATCTATCTCTATCTGTCCCCTCTCTCTATCTGTATATCTATCTCTTCTGTCCCTCTCTCTCTGTATATCTATCTCTATCTGTCCCTCTCTCTATCTGTATATCTATCTCTATCTGTCCCTCTCTTCTCTCTGTATATCTATCTCTATCTGTCCCTCTCTCTATCTGTATATCTATCTCTATCTGTCCCTCTCTCTCTCTGTATATCTATCTCTATCTGTCCCCTCTCTATCTGTATATCTATCTCTATCTGTCCCTCTCTCTCTCTGTTATTCTACCTATCTGTCCCCTCTCTACTGTATTCTATCTCTATCTGTCCCTCTCTCTCTCTCTATTCTATCTATCTCATCTCTATCTGTCCCTCTCTCTCTCTGTATATCTATCTCTATCTGTCCCTCTCTCTCTCTCTCTGTATATCTATCTCTATCTGTCCCTCTCCTCTCTCTGTATATCTATCTCTATCTGTCTCTCTCCTCTCTCTCTGTATATCTATCTCTATCTGTCCTCTCTCTCTCTCTATCTGTATATCTATCTCTATCTGTCCCTCTCTCTCTCTGTATATCTATCTCTATCTGTCTCTCTCTCTCTCTCTGTATATCTTTCTCTATCTGTCTTCCTCTCTATCGTATACTATCTCTATATGTCCTCTCTCTCTCTCTGTATATCTATCTCTATCTGTCCCTCTCTCTATCTATATATCTATCTCTATCTGTCCCTCTCTCTCTATCTGTATATCTATCTCTATCTGTCCCTCTCTCTCTCTGTATATCTATCTCTATCTGTCCCTCTCTCTCTCTGTATATCTATCTCTATCTTCCCTCCTCTCTCTCTCTGTATATCTTTCTTCTATTGCCCTCTCTCTCTCTGTATATCTATCTCTCATCTGCCCTCTCTCCTATCGTATATCTATCTCTACTGTCCTCTCTCTCTCTCTGTCTATCTTCTCTATCTGCTCTCCTCTCTATCTGTATACTATCTCTATCTGTCCCTCTCTCTCTGGTATATCTATCTCTACTGCCTGTCTCCTCTACGTCCTCTCTGTACTATCTATCTCTATCTGTCCCTCTCTCTATCTGTATATCTTCTCTATCTGTCCCTCTCTCTCTTCGTATATCTATCTCTATCTTCCCTCTCTCTCATCCTGTATATCTATCTCTATCTGTCCCCTCTCTCTCTCTCTCTGTATATCTTTCTCTCTTATCTGTCCCTCTCTCTCTCTGTAATTCTATCTCATCGTCCCTTCTCTCTTCTGTATAATCTTCTCTATCTGTCCTCTCTCTCCTCCTCTGTATATCTATCTCTATCGTCCCTCTCTCTCTCTGTTATATCTTTCTATTCTTCTCTCTGTCCCTCTCTCTCTGTATATCTATTCTCTATTTTCCCTCTATCCTATCGGTAATATCTATCTCTATCGTCCCTCTCTCTATCTCTGAATCTATTCTCTATCTGTCCCTCTCTCTCATCTGTAATCTTCTCTATCTGTCCCTCTCTCTCTATCTGTATATCTATCTCTGATCTGTCCCTCTCTCTCTCTTGTATCCCTCTCTCTTTATCTCTATCTGTCTCTCTCTCTATCTGTATATCTATCTCTATCTGTCCCTCTCTCTCTCTCTGTATATCTATCTCTATCTGTCCTCTCTCTCTATCTGTATATCTATCTCTATCTGTCCCTCTCTCTATCTGTATATCTTTCTCTATCTGTCCCTCTCTCTTCTGTATATCTATCTCTTCTGGTCCCCCTCTCTCTCTGTATATTCTATCCTATCTGTCCCTCCTCTCTCTCTGTATATCTATCTCTATCTGTCCCTCTCTCTCTCTCTGTATATCTATCTCTATCTGTCCCCCCTCTCTCTCTCTGTATATCTATCTCTATCTGTCCCTCTCTCTATCTTATCTTCTATCTCTATCTGTCCCTCTCTCTCTATATATATATCTATCTCTATCGTCCCTCTCTCATCTGTCTGTATATCTATCTCTATCTGTCCCTCTCTCTCTCTGTATTATCTATCTCTATCTTCCCCTCCTCTCTGTATATCTATCTCTCTGTCCCGCTCTCTATCTGTATATCTATCTCTATCTGTCCCTCTCTCTCTATCTGTATATCTATCTCTATCTGTCCCTCTCTATCTGTATATCTATCTCTATCTGTCCCTCTCTCATCTGTATATCTATCTCTATCTGTCCCTCGCTCTATCGTTTCTATCTCTTATCTCTGTCTCCTCTCTTTCTTATATCTATCTCTATCTGCCTCTCTCTCTCTCTGTATATCTATCTCTATCTGTCCCCTCTCTCTATTCTGTATATCTATCTCTATCTGTCCCTCTCTCTCTATCTGTATAATCTATCTCTATCTGTCCCTCTCTCTCTATCTGTAATCTATCTTTCTATCGTCCCTCTCTATCGTATATCTATCTCATCTGTCCCTCTCTCTTGTTATCTATCTCTGTCCTGCCCTCTCTCTCTCTGTATATCTATCTCTATCTGTCCCTCTCTATCTGTATATTATCTCTATCTGTCCCTCTCTCTTCGTTACTCTCTACTTCCTCTCTCTCTGTAATCTATCTCTATCTGTCCCTCTCTCTCTTGTATACTCTATCTCTATCTGTCCCCTCTCTCTCTCTGTATATTCTATCTCTATCTGTCCCTCTCCTCTCTTGTATATCTATCTCTATCTGTCCTCTCTCTCTCTGTATATCTATCTCTATCGTCCCTCTCTCTCTGTATATCTATCTCTATCTGTCCCCCTCCTCTCTGTATATCTATCTCTATCTGTCCCTCCTCTCTCTGTAATATCTATCTCTATCTGTCCCTCTCTCTCTCTGTATATCTATCTCTATCTGTCCCCTCTCTCTCTCTGTATATCTATCTCTATCTGTCCCTCTCTCTCTCTGTATATCTATCTCTACTGTCCCTCTCTATCTATATATCTATCTCTATCTGTCCCTCTCTCTATCTGTATATCTATCTCTATCTGTCCCTCTCTCTCTCTGTATCTATCTCTATCTGTCCCTCTCTCTCTCTCTATCTCTATCTCTATCTGTCCCTCTCCCTCTGTTATCTTTCTTCTGCCTCTCTCTCTATCTTATATCTATCTCTATCTGTCCCTCTCTCTCTCTATTGTATATCTATCTCTATCTGTCCCTCTCTATCTATCTGTATATCTATCTCTTCTGTCCCTCTCTCTGTTTCTATCTCTATCTGTCCCTCTCCATCTGTCATATCTATCTCTTCTTTCCCCTCTCTCTTCTGTATATCTATCTCTATCTGTCCCTCTCTCTCTCTGTATATCATCTCTATTGTCCCTCTCTCTCTGTATATCTATCTCTATCTGTCCCTCCTCTCTGTATCTATCCTATCTGTCTCCTCTCTCTCTGTATATCTATCTCTATCTGTCCCTCCTCTCTCTGTATATCTACTCTATCTGTCCCTCTCTCTCTCTGTATATCTATCTCTATCTGTCCTCCTCTCTTCTGTAATACTCATCTACTATCTGTCCCTCTCTCTCTCTGTATATCTATCTCTATCTGTCCCTCTCTCTCTCTGTATATCTATCTCTATCGTCCCTCTCTCTCTCTGTATATGCTATCTCTAGTCTGTCCCTCTCTCTCTCTGTATATCTACCTATCTGTCCCTCTCTCTATCTGTATATCTATCTCTATCTGTCCCTCCTCTCATCTGTAATCTATCTCTATCTGTCCCTCTCTCTACTGTATATCTATCTCGTCTGTCCCTCTCTCTCTCTCTGTATATCTATCTCATCTGTCCCCTCTCTACTGTATATCTATCTCTATCTGTCCCTCTCTCTCTATCTGATATCTATCTCTACTCTCGTCCCTCTCTCTATCTGTATATCTATCCCTATATCTGTCCCTCTCTCTCTCTGTATATTATCTCTACTGTCCCTCTCTCTCTTCTCTGTATATCTATCTCTACTGTCCCTCTCTCTATCTGTATATCTCTCTCTACTGCCCCTCTCTCTATCGTATATTCTACTCTCTATCTGTTCCCCTCTCCTCTATCTGTATATCTATCTCTATCGTTCCCTCTCTCTATTGTATATCTATCTCTATCTGTCCCTCTCTCTCTCTGTATATCTATTCTACTCATCTGTCCCTCTTCTCTCTCTCTCCTCTGTATATCTCTTCTATCGTCCCCTCTCTCTATCTGTATCTCTATCTCTATCTGTCCCTCTCCTATCTCTAGTAATCTATCTCTATCTGTCCCCCTCTCTCTCTGTATCTTCTATCTCTATCTGTCCCTCTCTCTACTGAATCTATCTCTATCGTCCCTCTGCTCTCTTCTTCTATCTATCTCTATCTGTCCCTCTCTCTATCTGTAATATCTATCTCTATCTGTCCCTCTCTATCTCTATATAATCTATCTCTATCTGTCCCTCTCTCTCTCTGTATATCTATCTCTATCTGCCCCTCTCTCTTATCTATCTCTACTGTCCCTCTCTCTATCTGTATATCTATTCTCGTCCCTCTCTCTCTCTCTGTATATCTATCTCTATCTGTCCCTCTCTCTCTCTCTGTATCTATCTCTATCTGTCCCTCTCTCTATCTATATCTATCCTCTTCTGTCCCTCTCTCTCTATACTATCTCTATCTGTCCTCTCTCTTCTGTATCTATCTCTATCTGTCCCTCCTCTCTCTCTGTATATCTATCTCTATCTGTCCCCTCTCTATGCTGATATCTATCTCTATCTGTCCCTCCCTCTCTCTCTTATATCTATCTATCTTGTCTGTCCCTCCTCTCTCTCTGTATATTCTATCTCTATCTGTTCCCTCTCTCTATCGTATATCTATCTCTTCTGTCCCTCCTCTCTCGTATATCTATTACCTACTATCTGTCCCTCTCTCTCTCTGTATATCTATCTCTATCTTCCCCTCTCCTCTCTGTATATCTATCTCTATCTGTCCCTCTCATCCTTATATCTATCTCTATTCCCCTCTCTCTCTCTCTGTATATCTATCTCTAGTTCCCTCTCTCTATCTGTATACTATCTCTATCTGTCCCTCTCTCCCTGTTATATCTATCTCTATCTGTCCTCTCTCTATCTGTATACTATCTCTTCTGTCCCTCTCTCTTCTGTATCTATCTCTATCTGTCCCTCTCTCTCTCTATCTATATCTATCTATTCTGTCCCCCTCTCTCCTGTATATCTATCTCTACTGTCCCTCTCTCGCTCTCTGTATCTATCTCTATCTGTCCCTCTCCCTCTATCTGTAATCTATCTCTATCTGTCCCTCTCTCTCTATCTGTATATCTATCTCTATCTGTCCCTCTCTCTCTCTCTTTATTCTATCTCTACTGTCCCTCTCTTCTCTCTGTATATCTACTCTTTCTGTCCCCTCTCTCTATCTGATATCTATCTCTATCTGTCCCTCTCTCTCCTCTGTATATCTATACTCTATCTGTCCCTCTCTTCTCTTTCTGTCATATCTATCTCGATCTGTCCCTCTCTCTGTATTCTACTCTATCTGTCCCTCTCTCTATCTGATATCTATCTCTATCTGTCCCTCCTCTCTACTGTATATCTATCGCTATCTGTTCCCTCTCTCTCTCTCTGTATACTATCTCTATCTTCCCCTTCTCTCTTGTATATCTATCTATATCTGTCCCTCTCTCCTGTATACTATCGCTATCTGTCCCTCTCTCTATCTGTAATATCTATCTCTTCTCGTCTGTCCCTCTCTCCTCTGTAATATCTATCTCTATCTGTCCCTCTCCTCTCTGTAATCTATGCTCTGTCTGTCTACCTCTCTCTATCTGTATATCTCTCTATTCTGCCCTCTCTCTCTGTATATCTCTATCTCTATCTGCCCTCTCTCTCTGTATATCTATCTCTATCTGTCCTCTCTCTCTCTCTGTATATCTACTCTATCTGTCCCCCTCTCTCTATCTGTATATCTACTCTTCTGTCCCCCTCTCTCTATCTGTATATCATCTTATCTGTCCCTCTCTCTCTCTGTATATCTATCTCTACTGTCCTCTCTCTCTGTATATCTATCTCTATCTGTCCCTCTATCTCTCTGTATATCTATCTCTATCTGTCCCTCTCTCTCTCTGTATATCTATCTCTATCTGTCCCTCTCTCTATCTGTATATCTATCTATATCTGTCCCTCTCTCTCTGTATCTATCTCTATCTGTCCCCCTCTCTCTCTGTATATCTATCTCTATCTGTCCCTCTCTCTATCTATGATCTATCTCTATCTGTCCCTCTCTCTCTCTCTGTTTATATCTATCTCTATCTGTCCCTCTCTCTGTATACTATCTCTATCTGTCCCCTCCTCCTATCTCTGATACTTCTCTATCTGTCCCTCTCTCTATCGTATATCTATCTATCTTCCCTCTCTCTATCTGTATATCTATCTCTATCTTTCCTCCTCCTCTATCTGTATTCTTCTCTATCTGTCCCTCTCTCTATCTGTATATCTTATCTCTATCGTCCCTCTCTCTCTCTGTATATCATCTATCGTCCCTCTCTCTCTTCTGTATATCTATCTCTATCTGTCCCTCTCTCTCTCGTATATCTTCTCTATCTGATCCCCTCTCTCCTCTATCGTTATCTATCTCTATCTCTGTCCTTCTCTCTCATCTGTATATCTATCCTATCTGTCCCTCTCTCTTTCTCTTATACTATCTATCTTCCCTCTCTCTCTCTGAATCTATCTCTATCTGTCCCTCTCTCTCTATCTGTATATCTATCTCTATCTGTCCCTCTCTCTCTATCTGTATATCTATCTCTATCTTCCCTCTCTCTCTCTTATAATCTATCTCTATCTCCCTTCCTCTCTCTTGTTTATCATCTCTATCTGTCCCCCTCTCTCTATCTGTATATTCTATCTCATCGTTCCCTCTCTCTATCTGTAATCTATCTCTATCTGTCCCCTCTCTCTGTGTATCTATCTCTATCTCTATCTGTCCCTCTCCTCTCTGTATATATATCTCTATCTGTCCCTCCCTCTCTCTGTTATACTATCTCTATCTGTCCCTCTCTCTATCTGTATATATACCTATCTGCCTCTCTCTCTCCTCTCTGTATATCTATCTCTCTCTGTCCCTCTCTCTCTCTGATATCTATCTCTATCGTTCTCTCTCTCTGTTTATATCTACTCTATCTGTCCCCTCTCTCTCTGTATATCTTATCTCTATCTGTCCCTCATCTCTCTGTGTAATCTATCTCTATCTGTCCCTCTCTCTCTCTCTGTATATCTATCTCTATGTCCCCTCTCTTCTCTGTATATCATCTCTATCTGTCCTCTCTCTACTGTATATCTATCTCATCTGTCCCTCTCTCTATCTGTATATCTATCTTAATCTGTCCCTCTCTCTCTCTCTGTATATCTATCATCTATCTGTACCCGCCTCTCTCTCTCTGTTCTATATCTATCTTCTGTCCCTCTCTCCTCTGTATATCTCTCTATCTTGTCCCTCTCTCTCTGTATCTATCTCTATCTGCTCTCTCTCTGTGTAATATCTCTATCTGTCCCTCTCTCTCTCTCTGTATATCTAGCTCTATCTTCCCTCTCTCTATCTGTATATCTATCTCTATCTGTCCCTCTCTCTCTCTTGATACTATCTTCTGTCCCTCTTCCGCCTCCTCTGTATACTATCTCTATCTGCCCTCTCTCTCTGTATATTCTATCTCTATCTGTCCCTCTCTCTCTGTATTTATCTATCTGCTATCTTCTCTGTTATCTATTCTAATCTGTCCCCTCCTCTCTCTCTCTGTATATCTATCTCTATCTGTCCCTCTCTCTATGTAATATCATCTCTATCTGTCCCTCTCTCTCTCTGTGAATCTCTCTCTATCATCTGTCCCTCTCTTATCTCTCTGTATATCTCTCTATCTGTCCCTCTCTCTCTCTGTATATCTATCTCTCCCCCCTCTCTCTCTGTATATCTATCTCTATCTGTCCCTCTCTCTATCTGTATATCTCTCTATCTGTCCCTCTCTCTCTCTGTATATCTATCTCTATCTGTCCCTCTCCTCTCTGTTATCTATCCTATCTGTCCCCCTCTCTCTCTCTGTATACTATCTCTATCTGTCCCTCTCTCTCTGTATATCTATCTCTATCTGTCGTCCTCTCATCTCTTCTGTATATCTATCTCTATCTTTCTCTCCTCTTCTGTAATCTTATCTCTATCTGTCCCTCTCTTCTCTCTGTATATCTAGCTCTATCTGTCCCTCTCTCTCTATGTATATCCTCTATCTCTAATCGTCCTATCGCCTCTCTCTCTCTGTTATCTATCTCTATCTGTCCTCTCGTCTCTGTATCTCTATCTCTATCTGTCCCTCTCTCTCTGTATACTATCTCTATCTGTCCCTCTCTCTCTCTGTAATATCTACTCTATCGGTCCTCTCTCTCTCTGTATATCTATCTCTATCTGTCTCCTCCTCCTACTCTCTGCTATATTATCTCTCGATCTGTCCCTCTCTCTCTCTCTGTATATCTATCTCTCTCGTCCTCTTCTCTCTCGTTATATTCTATCTCTATCTGTCCCTCTCTCTACTGTAATCTATCTATTATCTGTCCCTCTCTCTCTCTGTATATCTATCTCTATCTGTCCCCCTCTCTCTGTATAGCATCTCTTCTGGCCCTCTCTCATCTGATATCTATCTATCGTCCCTCTCTCCGTGTTATATCTATCTGTCTATCTCTGATCTGTCTCTCTCTCTCTCTTCTCTCTTATATCTATCTCTATCTGCCTCTCTCTCTGGTATATCTCCTCTCTATCTGTCCTCTCTCTCTCATCTGATATCTTCTCTATCTGTCCCTCTCTCTGTATATCTATCTCTAGCTGTCCCTGCCTCATCTCCTGTATATCTATCTCTATCTGTCCCTCTTCTATCTGTAATCTATCTCAATCTGTCCCACTCTCTCTGCTATCCGGTATATCTACTCTATCTGTCCTCTCTCTACTGTAAATATCTATCTCTCTCTGTGTCCCTCCTCTATCTGTAATATCTATCTCTATCTGCCCTCTCTCTCTCTGTAATCTTATCTCAATCTGTCCCTCTCTCTCGCTGTATATCATGCGCTACTGTCCCTCTCTCTCTCTCGTATATACTAGCATCTGTCCTCTCTCTCTGTATATACTATGCTCTGATCTGTCCCCTCTCTCTCTGTAATATCTATCTATCTGTCCCTCTCTCTCTGTATATCTCTCTCATGTCCCTCCTCTCGATATCTGATCTCTATCTGTCCTCTCTCTCTCTTGTGTATATCATCTCTTCTGTTCCCCTCTCTGCTCGCTCTGTATATCTATCTCTATCGGCCCCTCTCTCTCTGTATACTATCTCTATCTGGCCCTCTCCCTACCTCGCCTGTAATCTCTCTGTACGGCCTCTGCCCCTCTCTCTGTATATCTCTATGCTCATCTCGCTCTGTATATCTACTCTTGCACCTGGCCCGCCCCTCTCGATCGAGCTATTGCTATCTCCGGCTATCTGAGCTTCCGGCATCTAGCTACGATCAAGCTCGAGCTATCTAGCATCATCTATGATCGACATCTCCTCTGTATATCTATCTCTATCTGTCTCCTCGATCATCTATCTGTCCTATCATCTAGCTCTCGTAGCTATCTATCTCCTACGTATACTATCTAGCTAATCGATCTCTCTTAGCGAGTAGCTATATACTATCTGTCCCCGATCGATGCTATCTGCTCTGCTAGTCCCTCCTATCAGCGATCTACTATCTGTCTCTTCATCTATCTATATGTCCCTTCTGCGATCTAAGCTATCTGTCCTCCGCCCTCTCTGTATATCTCTCTGTCGTCCTCTCGATCCCATCTGTACATCTTTGCTGTAAATGCTATCGATCTATCTAGCCTAGCTGGCCCGATCGATCTGAGTCTCTCTCTATCTGGATATCATTATCTGATCCTCTCTACTGTATATCTAGCGGTCCTTCTACTGAGCTACGATAGCATCTGATCGATCTATCGGCCCTCTATCTGTATATCTATCTCGATGCTGCTCTATTGACATCTATCGATCTATCTCTATGCTCTGTAGATCTATCTATCTAGTCCCTCCCTCGAGATCACTATATCTAGTCACGATCACTACTCTATCGATCTTCTATCTGTAATCTATCTATATCTATCCCCTATCTCGCATCTACGTCTCTGCGATCTATCGCTATCGAATCTGATCTATCTAACTGCTATGCTATCTATCTAGTCCCTCATCTCTGCTGATCTATTGCTATCGACTCTCTGAGTACTATCTACTACTATGCGAGCATCTGATCTATCTATCTCTCGGCGACATCCCCACTATCATCTATATCTATGCTATCTATCTCTTCTATCTAGCTATATCTAATCTCTACTATCTATCGATCACTACTTCTGCTACTAGCTATCTCTGACTATACTATCTCTGCTATATCTATACTCTCTATGCTATCTATCTATCTACTATCTATCTATCTATCTATCTATCTATCTATCTTCTATCTATCTATCTATCTATCTATCTATCTATCTATCTAATCGCTTATCTACTATCTATATCTATCTATCTAATCTGCGTCTACTCTATGTCTCTCATCTATCTTCTATACTCTCTATCTATCTATCTATCGATCTATTACTCTATCTATTATCTTGCTATCTATCTATCATTATCTATCTATCTATCTATCTATCTATCTAAGCTACTATCTATCTATCTCTATCTATCTATCTATCTATCTATCTATCTATCTATCTCTGCTACTATCTATCTATCATCTATCATCTATCTATCTATCTATCTATCTATCTATCTATCTATCTCTCTATCTATCTATCTATCTATCTATCTCTCTATCTCTCTATCTATATCTATCTATCTATCTATCTATCTATCTATCTATCTATCTCATCTATCTATCTATCTATCTATCTATCTTCTACTCCATCTATATATCATATCTATCTATCATCCTATCTATCTATCTATCTACTCTAGCTATCTATCTAACTACTCTATCTATCTATCTATACTCTGCTATCTATCTATCTATACTCTCTCTAATCTAGTCTATCTATCTATCTATCTATCTATCTATCTAATCTATCTATCGATCTATCTATCTATCTATCTATCTAATCTATCTATCTATCTCTCGCTATCTATCTATCTATCTATCTATCTATCTATCTATCTCTCTATCTACTATCTACTGCTACTATCTACTAATCTATCTATCTATCTATCTATCTAATCTATCTATCCTACTACTATATCTCTGTTATCTATCTATCTATCTCTCTATCTATCTATCTATACTATCTATCTATACCTGCTATTTATCTATCTATCTATCTACTCTATCTATCCTATCTATCTACTCGATCTATCTATCTATCTATCCTATCTACTCTATCTATCTTCTACTCTGCTATCTATCTATCTACCTATATCTATCTATCATCTATCGCATATCTATCTATCTATCCTAACTATTTATCTATCTCTACATCTATCTATCTATCCATCTTACCTATCTACTATCTATCTTCGATCTAGCTATCATTAGCTAATCTATCTATCTATCTAAACTACTATCTATCTATCTATCTACCATCTATTCTGCTATCGTCTATCTATCATCTATCTATCTACTATCTGATATCTAGCTACTATCTATCTATCTATCATCTATCTATCTATCTAAACTGCTATCTGATCTAATCTATCTATACTGCTATCTATCTATCTATCGATCTATCTATCTATCTGTATCTATCTATCTCATCTAACTGCTATCTATCTGTCTCATCTAACGCTCTTATCTATCTATCTATCTATCTATCTATCTATCTATCTATCTATCTGAACTGCTATCTATACGCTATCATCTATCCTATCTATCTATCTATCTATCTATCTATCTTAATGCTATCACACTGCTATCTACTGCTATCTATCTATCTATCTATCTTCTATCTATCTATCTATCTAACTATCATCTATCTATACCTCTATCTCTGCTATCTATCTATCTATCTATCTATCCTCTATCTCTATCTATCTAACTGCTATCTATCTATCTATCTATCTATCTATCTATCTATCTATCGATCTATCTATCTATCATATCTATCTATCATAACTGCAATCTTATCTATCTACTCTATCTATCTAAAGTCTTACTACTACTATCTATCTCTACTTATTCTATCTATCTATCTAACTGCTATCTATCTATCTATCTATCTACTGCTTATCTATCTATCTATCTATCTATCTATCTATCTAATCTAGCTATCTAGTCTATCGTTATCTCTATCTATCTATCTATCTAACTCTATCTATATTTATCTAACTGCTACTATCTATCTACTGCTATCTGATCTATCTAAACTGCTATACTATGCTAATCACTTAACTGCTATCTATCTATCTAATGTATACTATCTATCTATCTATCATCTACTAACTGCTATCATCTATCTAACTGCTATCTATCTATCTAACTGCTATCTATCTATCTATCTAACTGCTATCTATTTATCTAATTACTATCTATCTATCTAACTGCTATCTATCTATCTAACTGCTATCTATCTATCTATCTAATTACTATCTATCTTTCTATCTATCTGCTATCTATCTATATCTAACTGCTATCTATCTATCTATCTATCTATCTATCTATCTATCTATCTATCTATCATCATCTATCTATCTCTGCTATCTAGTCTATCATCTATCTATCTATCTCTATCTATCTATCTATCTATCTAATATGGCTTGGCTCTGCACTACTACCTACCTTTCCCTGGATTCCCTCCGATAGCTCTCTCTCGCGTCGGCATGCTCATGACATTCCCAGAGGTTCACGCAGCCGGGAAATCCGGAAGTTCGGGGCACTTGCAGGGGGCACAGGCAGCGAAAACATTCGGGGCACTTTGCCAAACATCCGGGGCACATACCCCGAATGTTTTAACGTAGATACGCCACTGCCTGTAAGAGTTTTAACAGTTGGGATTTTAAAACCATTTTGGACCCACTGGAAGGAAGTTTGAGTTATTACTTAAAGGGCATGTCCACCCTTCAAAAGTTTTTTTTACCAAACATTCCCCCTGTCCCCCCAGCTCCAACCGCTATATTAGTATCAGAAAATGCCCAAAATTTTACTTACCTTCCCTCTTTCCTCCGCCGCGCTGCCGGCTCTCTGCTTGCGAGAAAATGCAAGCAGAGTGGCGACCGGCAGTCGCGTCTGTGATTGGCTGAGCGGCGCCAATCACGGATGCGGCTGCCGGAAGTTCAGTGCGGCGAGGCAACAGAGAAGTAAGTAATGTTCTGGGCATTTTCTGATAATTCTAATATAGCGATTGGGCTGGGGGGACAGGGGGAATGTTTGGTAAAAGGTTTTTATGGTAGGGGGAGGGAATCCTAATCGGGAGGGAGGAGGAGGGAGAGGGAGGGGAGAAGGCTGCCAGTACGCATGGCAAACTTCTCCCGGAGGCCGATAGGAGGTAGAGTCCTATATGGACTCTGCTATCCTCCTGGTGGCAGTTTTTGGGACTTTGGGGGGGTAGGATTAACTACTACCTACTGGTGGGGGCAGTGTGGGGATTATAGTTTTGGGGGTGGACATGCCCTTTAACAAGCTGTTTTGTGTTATATCTTGTGGCTTGTCCACAGTGGATACGGCACCTTTCATTCACATAATAAGATAAACAGAAGTTGGAATTGTATCACATGGGCTTATATTGGCTGTTAGTCCCATTTCACCCCCTTCATTGCAATTAAAGGTTAATCCTCTTAAATAAATCACTTTGGGCTACATAAGCAGAAATGGCAATTGGTGAAAAGATGAGGACAGAATCCGGACTTTAATAAGTTCAACGACACCAAATGTCTGTCAACATGTTCTGAAAATCCAAATGACCTTCTTACAGACTTCGTTTCTATTCGATTTGCTGTAATAAGGTATTTCATTTTTTATTCTAAGAACTAGGAACAATTCATTGTTCTGCCCTGTCAGAAATAACTATGACCGTGTTCTTAAAAATTCCTTCACTTACCAGTGGTTCTGTTTGAAAGTGTCACATCGTTTACCGGAATTGGTGAAGGCAAAAACATCTACATATGACAAATAATGATTTTCTTGCAATAGATCTAGTTCCCCCACCGATGCAGAGGTCAGGATTTTCACAAAAGAAACAAGAAGTGGGAAATAAAGCTTTGCCTTACCTCCTGTTCTTCAATTGAGCAGGAGACAGGAACGAAGGTACATTTAATGGTGAGATCCATTGAAAGAATTAACCTGGGGTACTGCGCCCATGAGGTTGAAAAACTTGCTCTGTGAATCGACACCCCTGTCAGATAAAGTCTATGGCAATAATTATAGGGGGACACTCCCTTGTATATCAGTTTCAAAGATGGTAGGAATTAAAGAAATGTTCAGGGCAGTGTCGTAGTTGTTCTATTGGTTTCCAGTGATTCATTATCTCTCCCAATCCTTCTTACCATTCACTGTATAATATGGAGGACGCCATTTTACAAACCCAGAATAATCCAGCTAGCAGCTTTTTCAGGAGAAAACCATTTTCAGGTCAAGACTGACAAACTAAACATTCAAATAGGCCTTAACTTTAGTACCTGTAGATCTGTTGTATTCAATTAGATCAACTGGACTTGAAATGTAGTTCTTGAAGACGTTTCGCTGTCATCCGACTGGCTTTCTCAATTCAGAATGACTTGTACAAGAATCTGTGGCAATTATGTACCCTGGAAATCCCAATTAGCATATCACAGCCAGGTGTTAAGGGGTGATTGATAGTGGCTAAGAGTGTTATAGGAACGCCCAGAGTAGGTGTAAAACAGCATTGTACATGGCAGACAGTTGGTGTCGAACCCCCCCACCTCTATTTAGGCTTGGTTTCTTTATTTTCACATAATGCCTCCTTACACCTCTCTTGAACCAGTCACGTTCCTTTGCCAATATGTTAACATTACAATCTTCAGAGGTATGTCCTTTATCCTTAAGATGCAGGTACACGCTGAGTCCTGACCCGAGGAATTGGCTCTTCTGTGCTGGGCCATATGTTGATGCAGTTGCTGTTTGGTCTGCCCCACATACAAATCAGAGCATTCTTCACTGCACTGCGTATATGATGTCGCAGTGCACTGCACTGCGTATATGATGTCACTCTTCACTGCACTGCACTGCTTTAGATGTCACAATGCACTGCGTATATGATGTCACTCTTCACTGCACTGCACTGCGTATATTGATGTCACTCTGCACTGCACTGCGTATATGATGTCACTTTTCTTGTGTTTGGGTATTGGGTCTTTCGATGTACCAATTGCTGCCTCGTGTTGTTGTTGGTTTAACAGAGCCAGGGATGCGGTGTTTTTTGAAAATTCTTGTTAATTTCTCGGAGACCCCTGCTACATATGGATGACCATGTTCTTCCCCTGTCTTGCTTTTCCCCTTCACTGTTGGTATTCGTTTTCTTTTCTTTCCTTCTACTTCTTTTGACAAGGCCCAGTCTGGATATCCACAAGTTTTAAGGGCTCCTCTGAGATGTTTCATTTCTTACTTAGCCTCGCCTCTGTGCTAGTGGGGATGTTCTCGGCTCTGTGTTGCAGGTTCTGAGACCCACCGCTTGTGATCTAAAGGGTGGTGGGAGTCAAACATCAAATACTGATCTGTTGTGTGTTGGTTTTCTGTAAACCTCTACTTCCAGTTTCCATTCTCCCTGACTTCTACCAAGAGCCAAGAAGCCAGTGTTTTGTTTTGTATCTTCCCTTGTGAATTTGATTTTTGGTCACCGCATTAATGTGTTCTGTGAAAGCTTGTACTTCCTTCTGGTGGATTTTAACCCAGGTGTCAACCACTATCTGAACCAGTGGCTGGTGCTATGACCTTAAAGGTATTAAGTGCCTTTTTACTCACCTCCATGTAAGGTTGGCCACAATGGGATGAAACTGGAGATCCCATAGCAATATCATGTTTTTGCTTATAGAACTTATCCCTGTATTGAAATAGTGGTATTCAGGCACAAGTCCAACAAGGAACACACCTGTTCTGGGTTAGATCAGTTCTGCTGGTAAGAGTGCTGTCTTGGCCCAGCCGTTTTCTCACCATGTACACAGCCTCCTTGGTGGGTATACAGGTAAGAAGATGTCACATCATAGGACACCATAGTTTCTTCTACACACAGAGTACTATTCTCAATCTTTTTGGTGAAATCCTGAGAGTTCTGGATGTGAGCTTAGAACTTCCCACCAAAGGTCCAAGATTTACTAGCTATTTTGCCACCTTGTATGTTACCGAGTTGATGCTGCTGACTATAGGTCTTAGTGGTGCCCCTTCCTTATGTATCTTTGGGAGTCCATATATGCATGGATGTGCCTCACCAGGGTAGAGGCGATGATACATTGCTCGGTCAATGGCTTTATCCTTTTGAAGCTGTTGTAGTAAGTCTATGACTCTTTTCTTGTAACGGCTGGTGGGATCCCTTGTTAAAGCCTCATATGTGTTGTTATCGGCCAGGAGCATGGTCACCTTATCATGGTAGTCTGAGGTGTTGAGTACCACTGTGCGTCTTCCTTTATCTGCCGGTAGAATGGTGATACTGGCATCTTTCTTGAGGGATGTTAAGGCTCTTCTTTCCTGTGTAGTCAGGTTAGATGAAGGAGTTTTAGCACTGGCTAAGGCTGCAGATACCTTAAGGCGAAGTTGTTCTGCCTCACTCTGTGATACCTTATTATGTGGATAGGAGGATTCTGTGGCTTTAGGGTGATGGCAAAATTCAAGCCCTTACCAAGGATCCATTTCTGGCTGGGTCAGGGTCCTGTTAGACAAGTTTCTCACCCATTCCTCCTTGTTTGATGAAGTGACACTTCCCTCCTTTTGTATCCAAGTTAGTTGTGTCCCTTTGGGGGTGTTCTGGGATGACAAATAGAGAACTTTGTCTGTTGCCTTTGCTTGCCCTTACAGTGCTGAGAAAGCTGTGCTTGTTGGTGAACTCCATTCACCTTTCCCAGATGGACACAGGTAGCTGTGAGGCCAGGTTCTGTTCTAGTTGACTAATGTTGTGCATTAAAGCATCGACTGTAAAATGTGTCTGTCGTACCCGTTCACTTAGGAGCTGTGTTTGAGCCTTTTTGCAGATATACCATGACCTGGATGAATGAGAAGCTTCACAAGCATTAGTGCCTGTAAATAAATGTTAACCCTAGTGCACTGATCCAATTAAATGACAATACACTAACATAGAGTCCTAGATAAACCATGTACTGTACTTGAATGTATATATATAAATAAATGGCTCCAAAGGAACCCACTTCAACCAAAAGGAGTGTTGGGTGGAATTACCCTCGTCCCTAGTCACCCCCTGTCAATAGGATTTTCCTAAACAGGTAAAGCAGATCTCCTTCCCTTGAAGGGCTGTTAAACTCACCGGTGCAGGTCTGTGGCCCGTTACCCTGTGCTAAGCCGACCATAAGACTTTAAGACACCAATAGTGGAACTATGCAAACCCGGGTTGGGGTGTCTTGGGGTGATGCCCCTCTGGAATAAGTTTACATATTGTATCCTGGCAGTTAGTAAGGACAATGCAGCAACAAATAAAGAACATCAGAGCGAAACACAGAAACGCACAATTGTATGGCTCTAAATGCTTACAAAGGGGGACATTACTTTTTCCACAATGGGTGGCTTTGGAAATATCTGCCACATCTTATGCCCAAATGAAGATCTCTACAAGAATACTAAGAGCTTTTAGGGGATATCTAAAAATGCAAGTGGTTTTGCTCATAATGGATCTTTTCAGGTGAGGAGATAGAGGGATAGAGGTTCGGTGGTTTGGGGCAGCAAGAGTAATCATTGTTAAACCATTAGTCATATGCAAGATATCTATCCTGTGGACTACTGAATGGTGGCTTCCAATTACACATTAAAGGAGACCTAAACCCAAATTTTTAGAGAATTAGATGAAATAACTGTGTATGTGACTTATCTCAGTCACATGCCTATTCTGTCCTGTAAAAGGATTGGCTAGAGGCTGATAGTGGGTGTGACCAACTGTAACAAGTTCCTGCAGTATATTAGAACTGAGCATGTGTAAAGAACATAATGGTCAGTGACCACACAGTGTGATACCGGAACACTGGGAAATAAGACACAAACCTCAAGTTAGAAAGTTTAATTTCTCAACAACCATATTAAAATGAGAGGTGAGATACTGATTTCTGGTTTTACATCAAGGAGATCTGCCTTCTAATTCAATGTTGTTCTGAAGCTTTAGTTGCCCTTTAAATTCATTTCTTTGTTAAAAAGGTGGATGGGGTACCATTACTTTTGACCATGTCTTTATGTTATCTTTACAATTTATATCCCAAATTTCATATATGCATTTTGTGCGAATCTTAACGCCTTCCCTATGGAGGTGTAAAGGGCACGTCTTTACTGACCGGGAATGCAGTTAAGTCTTTCAGAAGATTCCGTATCACGTCATCCCATAAGTCCTTTATAAAAAAATACGTTTATTCTTCCTACAGTGCTGGAAACTCGTTACCGCATTTGTAAACCACCGATGTAGAAAATCAGATGTTGGCTGTATAGTAATACGTTTATAAGACTGTATAGGGAATGAATCCAGTCAGCATTAGTATAATTTAATACAATCTTATGCCTAATTCAATTCTGGTTAATTAATTAGGGAATAAGAATAAGGTTTTCTGCTTTAAAAGAACCGTTCGATGATAAATGCGCACAAATAAATAGACTGGTAATTACAGACGCGCCGGTAATATGTCACCTTGTTTCTATTTAAAAAAAAAAATAAAGGCTGAATAGAAAATCTTCATAAATCTTTTATGTTAATTTATTATACATTAGGCAAGTTTCATGCTGAAGCTCTGGAGTAACTTCATCAATTTCCCATAGAATAAACGCGCAGGTGAGCGGACAAGATACTGAACGTAATAGGTTAATTGGAGATCGTTTCATCGATCATTTAGGAAACCTATTGCCTTACAAGTTACAATGCAGAACACTAACCAAATGGAAAAGCTGGAGAATTAGATCTTTATTTCACTGTACAGAATGGCATGTGGACTTTCACCGTATTCCGAACAATTGGATTGGATTGGAAGTAAAAAAAAACAAAATCTAAAAAACACGTCATTATACAGTAGCGTCTTACCTTGAAATATTGAGCAGGTAATAGAGTTCGGATGCGTACTAGCCTATTGTATAGCTGTGACATTAAAGGGTTTCTTCACTGCTAAAATAAAAATGTTGGTATTCAGTTTTATTGAAGAACGGGAGGTAAAGGAGCTGTGTCTTACCTCCCGTTCTTCAATAAAACCTGCAGGACCCGGGAATGAAGTAGGTCGTACCCGATCGCTCGCTCCTCGAAAAGGGACGTAAGACACAGCTACCTTAACCTCCTGTTCTTCATAAAACCTGCCAGGACCCAGAAAGAATGTAGGTACTTACCCGATCGCTCGCTTCCTCGAGAAGTGACTAAGAACAACAGCTCAGCTCCTTACTTCGTTCTTCAATTTAAAAAAACCTGCAGGACCCAGAAGAAGGTAAGGTACTACCCGATCGCTCGCTTCCTACCTCCTTCCTCCGAGAACGGGAGGTAATACACAGCTCCTTTTACCTCCCTGTTTCTCAATTACACCTGCAGGACCTGGGAACGAAGGTAAGTTACTTGACCCGATTCGTCTGGTCGCTCCTCCAATAAAGGGAGGTGACACACACACTCCTTTACCTCCCGTTCTTCAATAAAACCCTGCAGGACCGGGGTAACTAAGGTAAGGGTACTTCCCCGCTCGGCTCGCTCTCCACAAATGGAGTAAGACCAGCTCTTTACCTCCTTTCTTCATAAAACCTGCAGACCCGGGAATGAAGGTACGGTACTTACCTTTCGCATCGCTCCCTCCTTCCAAGAAATGTAGGTACGACACAGCTCCTTTAACCTTACCTCCCGTTCTCAATAAAACTGCAGGAACCCGGAACGAAGGTAAGGTATCTTACCCCATCGCTCGGCTCCTCCGAGAAGGGAGGTACGACACAGCTCCTTTACCTCCGTTCTTCCAATTAAAACCTGCAGGACTGGAACGAAGGAAAGTACTTACGCCGTCGCAGTGTCGCATCCTCCGAAAGGGAGGTAAGACACAGCTCCTTTACCTCCCTTTCTTCAATAAACCTGCAGGACCGGGGAACGAGGTAAGGTTCTTCCGCCTCTCCGCGCGTCCCTCCAAGAAAGGACTTAGACGACCCCAGCTCCTTCCCTCCTGTTCTTCAATAAAACCTCAGGACCGAACAAAAGGTAAGGTACTTACAGCGATGCGGCTCGATCGCCCTCCCGAGAAAGGAGGCTTAAGACACAGTCCTTTACCTCCGTTCTTCTA
This sequence comes from Hymenochirus boettgeri, assembly GCA_019447015.1. Classification (NCBI taxonomy): domain Eukaryota; kingdom Metazoa; phylum Chordata; class Amphibia; order Anura; family Pipidae; genus Hymenochirus; species Hymenochirus boettgeri. The sequence continues at coordinate 1,881,459 of JAACNH010000010.1, read as the reverse complement.
AACCTGTCAGGACCAGAATAAAGTTAGGTACTTACCCGACGCGTCGCTCCTCCGAGAAAGGGAGGTAGACACATCTCCTTACCTCCTGTGTGGCTTCAATCAACCGGCCCGGACCCGGGCAACAAGTAAGGTACTTCCCGATCGCTCCGCTCTCTCCCGAGAAAGGAGGTAAATACACGGCTCGTTACCTCCCGTTCTTCAATAAAACCTGCAGACCCATGACGAAGGTAAGGTACTTACCCGTCGCTCGCTCCTCCAGAATGAGGGTAAGACACAGCTCCTTTACCTCCTTGTTCTTCTTCAATAAAACCTGGCACGACCCGGGAAGAAGGTAAGGTCTTACCGTACGCGTGCTCCTCCTGCCGAGAAAGGGAAGTAAGAAACAGCTCCTTGTACCTTCCTTCTGTTCTTCAAAAACCTGCAGGACCGGCGAAGAAGGTAAGTACTTACCCGATCGCTCGCTCCTCCCGAGAAAGGGCTGTACACAGCTCCTTTACCTCCGTTCTTCAATAAAACCTGCAGGACCCGGGAACGAAGGTAAGGATATTACCCAATCGCCTCGCTCCTCGAGAAAGGGAGGTAGACACAGCTCTTACCTCCTGTTCTTCAATAAACTGCAGACCTGGGAACGAAAGGTAATGGTACTTACCGATCGCTCGCTCCTCAGAAAGGGAGGTAGACACAGCTCCTTTACCTCCGTTCTTCAATAAAACCTGCAGGACCTGGGGAACGAAGGCTAAGGTTACTTACCTGCTCGCTTCGCTCCCGCATAGAACAGGAGGTAAGTTCAGCTCCTTTAACCTCCGTTCTTCATGAAACTGAATACCAATTATTTTTTAAACATGGAGATGCCCCTTAAAACCATTACAATAAAAATCAAATAGGCCATATATTAGAGACTACCGCGTAAAGTCAGAGGCTTACAGTTTTAGTATATATGTCATTAATGTTGAAGCTTTCCTTCCCAGGACACCAATGCATTGTGAGATATTATTCCAGTAAGTTTGCTTTACATACCATGTAAGAATTGGATACTGTAACTAAGGATGTCATGTTGTTTTGCCAGTGCATGGCTTCTGCCCATTTAGTCTTCAAGAGCCTGTGAGCATGTGTGCTCCTGACCCCACATTAACTGTCTCTACCACAGACGGGAGCTTCAATAAAGTTATTATCATTAAAAATGGTGGATAATATATAGGTAATTCCAGGGCAAACTGTTTTCCCCTTTAATTCCAATAATTTTTTATTTGATGTTTCCACAACCCTCATCACATGGATTGGATGTTCTATGAAAGAACGAACTGACGAACTGTCGAAACGTCAAATAAAATGTATGGAATTAAGAAACGTGGGACTTACCTATATGTTATCGACTAGTTTGGTGTAAATTTGGTTTAACACTACCTGGTGCACCTGGACTAATTGGACTGATGAGTGCATGAAGTCCCAATGTAAATACCAGTAATTCAAAATGGTGCTAATTTTTGCTCCAACCATTAATCTTATTTAAACATTGAAAGCTAACATCTGATTGGGTGGGGCAAAAGTCGCCCTACTTTTAACTATAAACTTTTTTTTTTTAAAAGATGTATCCATGCCAAATGAACACTGTATTTATTTTCCAGCCAGGCTGAATGGCACAAGAACAAGCCTACACGGAACAGTGCGAAACAGCTGATTTTTGCTCCTTATTATGTGTTCTTAGCTAAAAGTTTCTAAATGTCCAGTTTCTGTATATTAGGCTCTGGTGGGGTAATGGGTAATGTTGTAACATTTCGGGTTCTCCATGCGGGCTAAGAACTGCAAACATTTTTACATTTTGTATTGACAAGCAAAGAAAAAAAAAAACTAATATGTCCATGAATAGTAAAAATTTGGTTTGCGAACAACGACACTGGATCGCCTGTTTTGTGTCAGATAGAGGCAGGATCTCTGAGCTATAATGGGATTAGCTGTCAGCTTCTAGTGACAACTGCAGCTTCCTCCTTTGTTTGACTCTCCTCTTTGCACTAGAGAGCATGTGAATATGTTATACAGCATCACTTAGACGTCCACCATAACAAAGAGGTGGATTATGGGAGCTGACCCTCATAGTTACAGTTTAAATTTTTAACAAATCATCGGGCATCCCAGTGTTAACAAGGTTGTGACAAAGCTTGTAATCTTTGTGAAAGTGATCTGTCATTCGGATATGTTGTCTGGTGTACTTCAATTCACCTTCAAAATACCCCATGAAAATTCCAAAACGAAACTCACCAGTTTGAACTTCTCTTGCTCTGACCCCTTTCTTTTCCTCTCCGGTTTTGCTAAAGAATGATTGGAAAACGAATATCACATCACACGCCTTGGATCCTGTGAATGTCGATTCTCCAGTGTGTTGCTTACTGTAGTTATCCTACTACTACTCCTTATCTTTTAGTACATGCATTTTTAATATAACACTATTTTATATCTAAAATCTACACGTGTTGATTGATAATGCATTTCAATCGCATATATATAGTATGGTAACTCACAAGCTTCTTAATAAGTTACCCTATGTATACACCATAAGCCAATATTGATTAAAAGACGGAGCCCTGAAATGCGCCAGAAACGGCCACCTTGATGTGGTGGTGCCGTCTGTGTTGTTTTTAATGTGTGCTCTCAAAACGATTGAATTTCTCGCGAACGTGCTGCCTTTCTTTGATCTTGCCCTGGATTTCACCCTGTGAGAGCATCTCTAAGGAAATGGGAGAGGCCCAAACTGAATTCCAAGTCATGCTAACCCAATTTTACAGTCATATGTATGAGGTACGCTTTGTTTTAAGTTGGGATTTGCACAGTTTCCAGCGTTATCAATGCAACAAGGTTCCAAGTATACACTGGACCTTTGTTTTGGTTTGAACGGCAATGTCATGCCATGTTGGGACATCTACATCTTGCCTGCATGGGGCATTGCTAGGAACAATTTGTATCTTTTCATTTTCAATTTTCTTTTAAGCTTAATGCATTTTTCTTAATAACTCCTGTTTATCCTCATTTACCTGCCCTTAAACATCTTTACGTAATCCTTACACATGCGACTACCACATGGCCAGAATAATAATGACTTCCTCTTGCCCGTTAAACTTTACTATTCCGTGACTGATGTGAAGCGATTTGTCGAGTTCCCAGATAAATCGACAATGCACCTCCTCCGTAGTCCCACAGGCAAAACAACGCCGGATCCCAACTAACCATGGGTTTTTAATAATGATTTTGATGGCCGTTTGCAACGGAAATGTCAGGATTGCATGAGGAGCAATTTAATATTAAACCATATTTTGGAGCTCACTTAAAGTCATCATTTGCCGTAATGAATATGGATTCGGATATTTAACTAATTAATTATTAAAAATTTTTTGAATCTGGTCATTGCCGAGAGGCTCTAATCAGCCTGAGATAAACGACCTGCTTTATGTAAACCATTGTTATAACATACTTGCCCGACATTAATGCCCCAAAACCGGTAATTGGTCCTATTAAAGAAACGCCAGCTATACAGTATAGGAAGTAATATCGGCAATTAGCATTGAATTGTTTGGATTACCGTTGGAAGCGCACATTAAAAAATCTTTTTGGATTGTGGCGTTATTTTTTGGAAAGGGAAAATGTACAGAAATCTACAGTTCGGTATTGTTTCCCCCACGATTGTCGGGACTGATTGTTTTTCCTTTATTGCGGTTGATTTGGTAAACTGCTATATTTTAACAGAACTTTTGCTGCTTGTAAATCGACTAAGAACTGAACCAGAAACCCCAAGTTTGACACGAACTTAATAGTTTCTACGAACCTGAACTCTTAGAAATTCCCCACTACGAACTAGTTCGGGTTTTTTCGAACTGGCGGACTATTTATCAAAATTACGTTACCCCTCGAAGGTACCTTTTGCGATAACCCTTGAATGAGGCGTTTCGTTGGAAAAACCCTTGATGTAGTGTTTTTGGTGGATAAAACCCTTGAATGCAGCGTTTTTGGTGATAACCCTTGAATGCAGCTTTTGGAGATAACCTTGAATGTAGCGTTTTGGTTATAACCCTTGAATGCAGCGTTTTGAAGAATAACCCTTGAATGTATCTTTTTGGTGATAACCCTGAAATTGCAGCGTTTTGGTGATAACCTTGAATGTATCGTTTTGGAGATAACCCTGAATGTAGCGTTTGGTGGATAACCCTTTGAATGCATCGTTTTGGAGATAACCCTTGAATGCAGCGTGTTGGAGATAACCCTTGATGTAGCGTTTTTGGAGATAACCCTTGAATGCAGCGTTTTGGTGATACCCTTGAATGCAGCGTTTTGGAGATAACCCTTGAATGTAGCAATTTTGTTGATACCCTTGAATGTAGCAGCATTTTGGTGAATAACCCTTGAACTGTAGCTTTTTGGGTGATAGACCCTTGATGTAGCGTTTTGGTGATAACCCTTAATGTAGCCATTTTGGTGATACCCTTGAATGTTAGCGTTTTGGTGATAACCCTTGAATGTAGCATTTTGGTGATAACCCGTGAATGTAGCGGTTTTTGGTGATATACCCTTGAATGTAGCGTTTTGGTGATAACCTTGAATGTAGTCTTTTTGTGATAACCCTTGAATGCACGTTTTGGGTGATCACCCTTGAATGTGCGTTTTGGTGAATACCCTTTGACTGCAGCGTTTTGGTGATAACCCTTGAAATGTAGTGTTTTGTGATACCCTTGAAATGTAGCGTTTTGGTGATAACCCTTGAATGTAGCGTTTTTGGTTATAACCCTGAATGTAGTCGTTTTGGTGATAACCTTGAATGAGCGTTTTTGGAGATAACCCTTGAATGTAGCGTTTGTGATAACCCTTGATGCGCGTTTTGGGTGATAACCCTTGAATGCAGCGTTTTGAGATAACCCTTTACATTCAGCTTTTTTGGTGATAACCCTGGAATTCAGGTTTTGGAATAAACCCTGACATGTAGTGTTTTGGGTGATAACCCTTGAATGCAAAGCTTTTTGGGGTGATAACCCTTGAATGCAGGCGTTTTGGTGATAACCCTTGAATGTAGCTTTTTGTGATAACCCTGAATGTAGAGTTTTGGTGACAACCCTTGAATGCGAAGCGTTTTGGAATAACCCTTGATGTAGCGTTTTGGTGATAACCCTGATGCAGCGTTTTGGTGATACCCTTGAATGTAGCTTTTGGTGATAACCCTTGAATGCCAGCTTTTGGTGATACCCCTTGAAATGTAGCGTTTTGGTGATAACCCTTGAATGCAGCGTTTTGGTGATAACCTTGAATGTAGCGTTTTTGGTGATAACCCTTGAATGTAAGCGTTTTGGTGAGAACCCTTGAAATGTAGCGTTTTTCGGTGATAACCCTTGAATGTAGTCGTTTTTGGTGATACCCTTGAATGTAGCGTTTGTGATAACCGCTGAATGTAAGCGTTTTGGTGAAACCCTTGGAATGTAGCGTTTTGGTGATACCCTTTGAATGTAACAGCGTTTTGGTGATAACACTTGAATTTAGCGTTTTGGTGACAAACCCTTGAATGCAGCGTTTTGGTGATAACCCTTGAATGTCAGCGTGTTTGGTGATAACCCTTGACTGTAGCGTTTTGGTGATACCCTTGAATGTAGCGTTTTGGTGATTACCCTTGAATGCAAGAGCGTTTTTGGTGATACCCTTGAATGTAGCGTTTTTGGTGATAACCTTGAATGTAGTGCATTTTTGGTGATAACCCTTGAATGTAGCGTTTGGTGATAACGCCTTGCATTAGGCCGTTTTGGTGATAACCCTTGAAATTTAGCGTTTTGGCTAACCCTTGAAATGCAGCGTTTTGGGATCACCCTTGAATGTACGTTTTGGGTGATAACCCTTGAATGTAGCGTTTTGGGTGATAACCCTTGAATGTAGCGTTTTGGTGATAACCCTTGAATGCAGCGTTTTGTGATAACCCTTGAAATGTAGCGTTTTTGGTGCTACCCTAATGGTAGCGTTTTGGGTGATAACCCTTTAATGTAGCGTTTTTGGGGCTACCCTTGAATGTAGGCGTTTTGGTGATAACCTTGAATGTAGCGTTTTGTGACAACCCTTGAATGTAGCCGTTTTGGTGAAACCCTTGAATGTAGCGGTTTGGGTGATAACCCTTGAATGTTAGCGTTTTGGTGGAAAACCCTTGAAATAGGCAGCGTTTTGGTGATAACCCTGTGAATGCAGCGTTTTGGTGATAACCCTTGAATGTAGCGTTTTTGGTGATAACCCTTAATGTAGCGTTTTGGTGATTACCCTTGATGCAGCGTTTTGGTGATAACCTTGAATGTAGCGTTTGGTGATAACCCTTTAATTAAGCATTTTGGTGAGTATCCCTTGAATGTAGCGTTGTTGGTGATAACCCCTTGAATGTAGCGTTTTGGGTGAAACCCTTGATGTCCGCGTTTTGGTGATACCCTTGAATTAGCGTTTTGGTGATAACCCTTGAATTTAGCGTTTTGGTGATTACCCTTGAATGCAGCGTTTGGTGATAGCCCTTGAATGTAGCGTTTTTGGTGATAACCCTTGAATGTAGCGTTTTTGGTGATAACCCTTGAATGTAGCGTTTTGGGTAACCCTTGAATGTAGCGTTTTGGTGATAACCCTTGAATGTATCCGTTTTTGTGATAACCCTTGAATGTCAGCGTTTTTGGTGATAACCCTTGAATGTAGCGTTTTGTGATAACCCTTGAATGCCAGCGTTTTTGTTGATAACCTTATGTAGCGTTTTGGCTGATCACCCTTGAATTTTAATCGTTTTGGTGATTAACCCTTGAATGAGTCATTTTGGTGATAACCCTGAATGTAGCAGTTTTGGTGATAACCCTGAATGTACGTTTGGGTGATAACCCTTGAATGCAGCGTTTTGGGATAACCCTTGAATGTAGCGTTTGTGGTGATAACCCTTGATCAAGCGTTTTGTGATAACCCTTGAAGTAGCGTTGGGAGATTAACCCTTGAATCCGTTTTGGTGATAACCCTTGATGCAAGTCATTTTGGAGATAACCCTTGAATGCAGCATTTTGGAGCTAAACCCTTAAAGGAATGTAGGCGTTTTGTTATACCCTTGATCCAGCGTTTTGGTGAATACCCTTGACTGTAGCGTTTTGGTGATAACCCTTGAATTCAGCGTTTTGGTGATAACCCTTGAATGTAGCGTTTTTGGTGATACCCCTTGAATGTAGCGTTTTTGTTGGTGATAACCCTTGAATGTAGCCGTTTTTGTTGAATAACCCTTGAATGTAGCGTTTGGTGATAACCCTTGATTTAGCATAGTAACATAGTAACTAGTCCATAGTAATTAGGTTGAATAAAGACATTCGTCCATCAAGTCCAACCTATTCCACTTTTTTTTTTTTTTTTTTTTTTTAACCCTACCTACACATTTGTTCCAGAGGAAGGAAAAACCCCGCTAAAAAGGGGGAAAAATTCCTTCCCTGACTCCAACGGCAATCGAAAAGTATCCCTGATCACCAGATCTTATGCATTAATACCAGTAATTCTCAATATTTTTTAGTTTCTAGAAACTTATCCAGGCCTTTTTAAAGTTACTTCATGAACTTGCCATTACACCTCTGCTGGAAGCAGTTCCACCACATTTTCACCGTTCTCCCTGTTAAAAGAAACCTCTCCTAACTTGATGATGAACTTCCTTTTCTTCCAACCTAAAGGATGTCCCACGAGTCCTCTGAATATGACCTTTAGTGAAACAATGCACCAGAGAGTTCACTGTATGGGCCTTAATATTTTGTATCAGGTTTTCATGTCCCCACGCACCCCGCCCGCTTCTCCATGTAAACGCCCTAACTTGTCTCATCTTCTGCCTATTCAAGCCCCTCCATTCCCTTATTAATTTAGTTTGCCTTCTCTGAACTGCTCATTTCCATAAGTCCCTTTGTATATGGGATTCCAAAACTGCAACCGCATATTCCAAATGTGGCCTTCCACAGTTCCTTGTAAAGATGGAGAATAATATTTTTTCTCTCTTGATTCCATTCCCCTCTTTATACAAGACAATATCTGTGCTCGCTCTAGCTGTTGCTAACCTGCATTGTTTTCTACAGCTAGTTGTTAAATCACCAGAACCCCCCCAACTCTTTTTTTTCCATTTCAGATGCACTTAACACAGAGTTATTTATGGTGTAAGGTGGGCACAGGGATATAAATGCCCAATGGCATCACCTTACATTTATCAACATTGAATCTCATCTGCCATTCCGCTGCCCATTTTGATATCTATCTTAGGTCCTGCTGCAGCACGTGCACCTCATTGGAAGTTTTCCAAAGCTCTGCTAATTTAGTGGTCATCAGCAACCACAGAGACCTTGCTCTCAAGGCCCCCTTCTAAGAAGTCCATTTAAATAACAGATAAACAGAAGCGTCCCAGTATAGACCCTGAGGAACTCGCTTAGAACTTTAGCCCACAGAGAGGTAGCTCCATTACCCACCATCTCGTTTTGCGGTCCCAATAACCAGTTCTCTATCCATGAACAAATGTTTTCTTCAAGGCCAACAGATTCCTCAGTTTGATACATTAAGTCGCCTATGTGGACAGTAATCAAAGGCTTTTGCAAAATCCAATATACACATCCACAGCTGTGGCCTGAATCTACTTCTTCCTCCTTCTTCATAAAAACCAATTAATTTGTCTGGCATGATCTATTTCTCATAAATCCATGCGACCTACTACTAATAGATGATCTCTGGAGACAAAGTCAAGGATATGATCCTTAACAAATTTTCCATCACCTTCCCCTCCCTACCACTGATGTTAGCTACAGGTCTATATTTTACCAGGCCTGTGAACATACCTTTTTGAATATTGTAATTACATGGCTTTTTTCCAATCCGCGGCACATCCCCAGACAAAACCGAATCTAAAGATGAGACACAGTGGTCTTGCTAGAACTGAACTAAGCTCTTTTAAAAGCCTAGGATGCATCCACTGGTCCTGGGCGCTTTATTGATATTTAACTTTGTCCTAATTGATTCCGTACCATATCCTCTGTTATCCTGTGTGAAAACTCTTCAATTTCCTCCCTGCACATTATTACAATCCCTACTGTAAGGATTCTCAACAGTAAAAACCGATGTAAAAAAACGGTTTAGCAGATTAGCCTTTTCGCATCCTCACCCACCTCAGCTCCATTATTTAGGTCCCACATTCTCATTCCCATTTTTTACCATTTATATACTTAAAAACATCTTGGGTGGACTTGCTTTGTTCGCGCAATCCGTGTTTTCTTTTTCTATTTTAGCTAGTTTAATTGCTTTCCTTGCACTCTTTATTACAACAGCTTTTGTACTCCCTGGAGCCTGTTCTGTGCCTTCTGGCTTTCAAAATTTTAAAAGCCCTTTTCTTTTTTCCATTTTCCCGTTTTACCTGAGTCATTAGCCTGCAGGAGTGGACCTAATTTTTTTACACTTGTTTCCTAAAGTTCCGATTTGGAAATGTTATAGTTTCTATCCCTTCAAAAGTGGGTCCACATCTGCTCAGTATCTTTTACCTAGAACCGTTCCCCCCAGTCTATGAGCATGCGATTCCTTTAAACGCATAAATAGCTTCCTAAAGTTAAAATTGTTTGTTAAGCAGTGCACTTTTAGTTTTCTGCAACCTATATTAAATGACACTAATCATGGTCACTATTCCCTAAGCTTCCCATTACCTTCTCGCCAAATGAGCTCTGTTTTAATATCACCAGATCCAACAACGCTTCTTTCCTAGTAGGAACTTCTAACCATCTGTGAAAGAAAAATGCTCATATAGGAAATTTAAGACTTTTACCTTTTGAGGTGCTGGCAGTTCCATTACTCCAATCTCATTCATGGTATTAAAAATCCCCCATACCAACATGCCCCATACCAGCAGCCTTCCGCCAACTGCATATGAAGATTCCTTTCCCCTCTTCCCCCGGCAATTTGCGCTTATACCACACTCCAACAATTAATTTACCTACCTTCTTTCTTGCTCTGTACACAGTTCCACATATTGTTTTCGCCGCATCGTTTGTCTCCCCCATCTATTCCATCTTTTAAATTGGCTTCAATTCCTGTTAACATACTACCATACTCCTCCTCCTTCTTATTAACTCGGCCAGTCCCTACATAAGGATGACCCCTTCAATATTTACTGTCCAGTCGTGTGAATCATTACCCATGATTCTGCTATACCAATTACATCATACCTTCCTTTAATAAACGCTTTATTTCTTTCAAGGTTCGCCGGTTTTTCCACAGACGCCTTGCATGTGTAAACATACATTTTAGATTTCATTGATTTACTCCATACATGGTCCGAACATGCCTCCGTTATCCTCCTATGCTCCCCCCCTCCTCCTTCTTCCTCCCTCCGTTGTGTACTATTGTGTTACTAGCCCCCAGATCCCTAACTTCTCTATCTACCCCTGTGTATAAAACGTTCCCCTCCCCCCCCATACCTAGTTTAAATCTCCTCCAACCCCCTAGCCATCTTCTCCCCCAAAAACAGTGCATTTGCATCACCAACCACTTTGAGGTGCAATCCGTCACTACTAAAGAGCCGTAGCCACAGAAAAGTCAGTCCCAGTTCTCAAAAAAACCCCAAACCCCATCTCCTTTACAAAACCACTCTCTAGCCACGCATTTTAACTCTGAGCTCCCGTTGCCTCCCTAGCGTAGACGTGGCTGCGTAGTATTTTCTGAAATCACTACCCTTGAGTCCCCTGCTTTTAAAACTTGGGCCCCCTAATTCTCGGAAATCCTTTTTAAGGATACCTTCCACCTCTAACTTTTGTCATTGGCACCAATGTTGGAACCAAGACCGCCGGGTCCTACTCCCAAGCCCCACCCAATAATCTGTCTACACTACACACGATCACCACATGTCGAACCTAAGCACCAGGCAGACACCACACTGTTCGCATGCAGGGTCCTGGCGACAGATTACCCTATCTACCCTTCTAATAATAGAACCCCTCCCCTACACCTTTCTATCCTTCCTACCCCAGTTCTTTTCTCCCTCCCTTGTATTGAGATGGCCGTCCCCTGGTGCGCAAGGAAAGGGCCCCGCTCCATACAGTGCTGCTTCCGAGCTCTTCCTCCACTCTTCCACCTACATGGCAATCTGTTGGGATCGACCAGCGGAAGAAGCCCCCTATCCTTCCGTCCCCTACTTTCCCCTGGTGACCTTACAACGATCTCCTTCTCCACCTTATCTGCCATCTCCACCCACCAGTTTTACTTGCCCCTGCAAGTACCGCATTTCCCCCAGGGTTGCCCAATCCTGCAAGCTGCAGTTTTAACCCCCTTAGACTCTGTACCTCCATTTCCAAATGGGTCACCACTCACAACCTGACACATACATAGGCCCTGGGGCGGTCTGCCTCCAAATCCATACGATGCGGCAGGATGCACATTGCGCGGGGCCCCAACAAAACTGTTCCATACTAAACACATACCAGCAGAGACACAAAGCCAGAGAAATCTGTTGTTCTAACGCTTTTCTTGTTTTTAAAAACGCTTTAGTTTTTTTTAAAAACGCTGTCAAGTCCTTAAAAATCGTTTTGGTGATAACCCTGAATTAAGCGTTTTGGGTAAAACCCTTGAATGCAGCGTTTTGGTGATACCCTTGAATGCAGCGTTTTGGTGATAACCCTTGAATGTATCGTTTTTGGTGATAACCCTTGACTGTAAGCGCGTTTGGTGATTACCCTTGAATGCCTTTTGGTGATAACCCTTGAATGGAGCCGTTTTGGTTATAACCCTTGAATGTAGCGTTTTGGTTATCACCAACCCTTGAAGTGCAGCGTTTTTCGGTGATAACCTTGAATGTAGCGTTTTGGTGATACCCTTGGAATGCAGTCGTTTTTGGTGATAACCCTTGATAGCAGCGTTTTGGTGATACCCCTTGAATGCAGCGTTTTTGTTGATACACCCTTGAATGCAGCGTTTTGGTGATAACAAAACCGCGTGAATGCCAGCAGCTTTTGTGATGAACCCTGAATGTAAGCGTTTTGGGTGATAACCCTTGATGGTCAGCGTTTTGGTGATACCCCTTGAAATGTAGTGTTTTTGGTGATAACCCTTGAATGCCAGCGTTTTGGGATACCCTTGAATGCAAGCGTTTTTGGTTATACCCCTTGAATTCGCGTTTTGGTGATACCCTTGACAATGTAGCGTTTTGTTGATAACCCTTGAGGCAGCGTTTTGTGATTACCCTTGAATGTAGCGTTTTGGTGATAAACCCCCCTGACTGTAACGTTTTTGGTGATAACCCTTGAATGTAAGGCGTTTTGGGTGATCACCCGTGAATCATCGTTTTGGTTATAACCCTGAATGCGTGTTGGTGATACACCCTGAATGTTAAGTGTTTTGGTGATAACCCTTGAATTAGCGTTTTGGTGATAACCCTTGATGTAGCGTTTTGGTGAAAACCCTTGAATTTCGCGTTTTGTGATACCCTTGACTGTATTTGTTTTGGGTGATGACCCTTGATGTAGCTTTTTGGTGATAACCCTTGATGTAGGTTTTGGTGATAACCCTTGAATGTAGGTTTTGGTGATAACCCCTTGAATGTAGCGTTTTGTGAAAACCCTTGAATGTAAGCGTTTTGGTGATAACCCTTGAATATAGTGTTTTTTGGTGATAACCCTTGAATGTAAGTGTTTTTGGTGATAACCCTTGAATGCAAGCGTTTTGGGTGATACCCTTGACTGCATAGCGTTTTGGTGATAACCCTTAAATGTATGTTTTGGTGATCCCTTTGAATGTAGCGTTTTGGTGATAACCTTGAATGTAGCGTTTTGGTGATAACCCTTTAATGTAGTGTTTTGTGTATAACCCTTGACTGTAGTGTTTTGGTTATAACCCTTGATGTAGCGTTTTGGTGATAACCCTTGAATGTACGTTTTTGGTGATAACGCCTTGAATGTAGCGTTTTGGTGATAACCCTTGAATGTAAGCGTTTTGGTGATAACCCCTTGAATGTAGTGTTTTGGTGATAACCCTTGAATGTAGCGTTTGTTGTAACCCTTGAATGTAGCGTTTTTGGTGATACCCTTGAATGTAGGTTTGGTGATTACCCTTGAATGTACGTTTTGGTGATACCCCTTGAAGTAGCGTTTTTGGTGATACCCTTGAAATTACCGTTTTTTGTGATAACCCTTTAATGTAGCGTTTTTGGTGATACCCTTAAATGTAGCGTTTTGGTGATAACCCTTGATGTAGCTTTTGGTGATAACCCTTGAATGTAGCGTTTTGTTGATAACCCTTGATGCGCGTTTGGTGATAACCCTTGAATGTGCGTTTTTGGTGGATAACCCTTGAACTTGAATTAGCGTTTTGGTGATAACCCGTGAATGTAGCGTTTTGGTGAATAACCCTTGAATTAGCTTTTTGTGATACCCCTTGAATGTAGCGTTTTGGTGATACCACACCCCCAGGAGCTGTGTCTTACCTCCCGTTCTTCAATAAAACCTGCAGGACCCGGGAACGAAGGTAAGGTACTTACCCGATCGCTCCTCCGTGAAAGGGAGGTAAGACATAGATCCTTTACCTCCTGTTCTTCAATAAAACCTGCAGGACCCAGAAAGAAGGTAAGGTACTTACCCGATCGCTCGCTCCTCCGAGAAAGGGAGGTAAAGGAGCTGTGTCTTACCTCCCGTTCTTCAATAAAACCTGCAGGACCCGGGAACGAAGGTAAGGTACTTACGCGATCGCTCGCTCCTCCGAGAAAGGGAGGTAAGACACAGCTCCTTTACCTCCTGTTCTTCAATTAAACCTGCAGGACCTGGGAACGAAGGTAAGGTACTTACCCGATCGCTCGCTCCTCCGAGAAAGGGAGGTAAGACACAGCTCCTTTACCTCCTGTTCTTCAATAAAACCTGCAGGACCTGGGGAACGAAGCTAAGGTACTTACCTGATCGCTCGCTCCCCAGAGAACAGGAGGTAAGTTACAGCTCCTTTACCTCCTGTTCTTCAATAAAACCTGCAGGACCTGGAACGAAGTGAAGTACTTACGCCGGTCGCTGCGCATCCTCCGAGAAAGGGAGGTAAGACACAGCTCCTTTACCTCCCTTTCTTCAAAAACCTGCAGGACCTGGGGAACGAAGGTAAGGTACTACCGCCTCTCCGCGCTCCTCCAAGAAAGGGAGTAAGACACAGCTCCTTTACCCTCCTGTTCTTCAATAAAACCTGCAGGACCCTGGAACGAAGGTAAGGTACTTACCACGATGCGGTCTCGTCCCTCCAGAAAGGGAGGTAAGACACAGCTCCTTTACCTCCTGTTGCTTCAATAAACCTGCAGACCTGGGGACGAAGTAAGGGGTACTTACCGATCGCTCGCTCCTCCAGAGAACGGAGGTAAGACACAGCTCCTTACCTCCTGTCGTGTCTAAATAACCTGCAGGACCGGGACGAAGTAAATGGTACTTACCTCGATCGCTCTCGCTCTCCTCCAGAGAAAAAGGGAGGTACAGTACACAGCGTCCTTCCACCTCCCGTTCTTCAATAAAACCTGCAGGGCCGAAAGAAGGTAAGGTATTACCCGATCGCTCGCTCCTCCAGAAGACTGTAGGTAAGACACAGCTCCTTACCTCCTTGTCTTCAATAAAACGGCCGACCGCGGGAACGAAGGTAAGTACTTCGCTAACGCGTGCTCCTCTGCCGAGAAAGGGAGTTAAGACACAGCTCCTTGTTACCTTTACCTTCCTGTTCTTCAATTAAACCTGCAGGACCTGGGAACGAAGGTAAGGTACTTACCCGATCGCTCGCTCCTCCAAGAAAGGGAGGTAAGACAGCTCCTTTACCTCCTGTTCTTCAATTAAACCTGCAGGACCTGGGAAAGAAGGTAAGGTACTTACCCGATCGCTCGCTCCTCCAAGAAAGGGAGGTAAGACACAGCTCCTTTACCTCCTGTTCTTCAATAAAACCTGCAGGACCCGGGAACGAAGGTAAGGTACTTACGCGATCGCTCGCTCCTCGAGAAAGGGAGGTAAGACACAGCTCCTTTACCTCCTGTTCTTCAATAAACCTGCAGGACCGGGAACGAAGGTAGGTACTTACGCGATCGCTCGTCACTCCGAGAAAGGGAGGTAAGACACAGCTCCTTTACCTCCTGTTCTTCAAAAACCTGCAGGAATGGGGAACGAAGCTAAGGTACTTACCTGATCGCTTGCTCCCCAGAGAACAGGAGGTAAGTTACAGCTCCTTTACCTCCCGTTCTTCAATGAAACTGAATACCAAATTATTTTTTAAACAGTGGAGATCCCCTTTAAAATACCATTACAATAAAAATGAATATAAGGCCAGATATTAGAGACTAACGCAGTAAAGCAGAGTATTACAGTTTAGTAATATATGTGCATTAATGTTGAAGCTTTCCTTCCCAGGACACCAATGCATTGTGAGATATTATTCCAGTAAGTTGCATTTACATACATGTAAGAATTGGATACTGTAACTAAGGATTTCATGTTGTTGCCAGTGCATGGCTCTGCCCATTTAGTCTTCAAAGAGCCTTGTGAGCATGTGTGCTCCCTGACCCCACTATTAACTGTCTCTACGCACAGACAGGGAGATTCAATAAAAGTTATTATCATTAAAAATGGTGGATAATATATAGGTAATTCCCGGGCAAACTGTTTTCTTAATTCCAATAATTTTTATTTGATGTTTCAACAACCCTCATCCATGGATTGGATGTTCTGATGAAGACGAACTGACGAACTGTCGAAACGTCAAATAAAATGTATTGGAATTAAGAAAACAGTGGGAATTACCTATATGTTATCGACTAGTTGGTGTAATTGGTTACACTACCTGGTGGCACCTGGACTATTGGACTGGATGAGTGCAGAAGTCCCATGTAATACCATGTAATTAAAAATGGTGCTAATTTTGCTCCAACCAATTAAATCTTATTTAACATTTGAAAGCTAACATCTGATTGGTTGGGGCAAAAGTAGCACCTACTTTTAACTATAAGAACTTTTTTTTAAAAAAGATGTATCCATGCCAATATGGAAGCACTGTAATTTATTTTCCAGCCAGCATGAATGGCACAAAGAACAGCCTACAAGGAACAGTGCTAAACAGCTGATTTTTGCCTCCATTATGTTCTTAGGCTAAAAGTTTCTAAATGTACAGTTTTCTGTATATTAGCTCTGGTGGGGTAATGGGGTAATGTTGTAACATTCGGTTTCTTCCATGCTGGCTAAGAACTGCAAACATTATTTACATTTTGTATGAAAAGCAAAGTAATATGTCAATGAAATAGTAAAAATGTGTTTGCGAACAAACTACACTGGAATCCCTGTTTTGTGTCAGATAGAGGCAGGATCTCTGAGCTATAATGGGATTAGCTGTCAGCTTCTAGTGACAACTGCAGCTTCCTTGTTTTGACTCTCTGTGCACTAGAGAGCATGTGAAATGTATACAGCATACACTTAGACTTCCACCATAACAAAGAGGTGGATTATGGGAGCTGACCCTAAGTAGTTACAGGTTAATTTAACAAATCATCGGGCAGCCACAGTGGTAAAAAAGGTGGGACAAAGCTTGTATCTTTGTGAAAGTGATCTGTCATTCGGGATAATGTTGTCTGGTGACTTCATTCCACCTTCAAAATACCCCATGAAAATTCCAAAACGAAACTCACCAGTTTGAAACATTCTCTTGCTCTGACCCCTTTTTCCGGTTTTGCTAAATAATGATTGGAAAACTGACTATCACACCTTGGATCCTGTAGAATGTCCGATTCTTCCAGTGTGTTCTTACTGTAGTTATACTACTCCTTATCTTTTAGTACAATGCATTTTTAATATACAACTATTTTATATCTAATCTACACGTGTTGATTGATTAATGCATTTCAATAGCATATATATAGTATGGTAACTCACAAGCTTCTTAAGAAGTGACCCTATGTATACACCATAGCCATATATGATTAAAGACGGAGCCTGAAACGCGCCAGACGGCCACCTTGGTGTGTGGTTGCCGGTCTGTGTTGTTTTTAATGTGTGCTTTTAAAAAAGATTAAATTTCTCGAAGAACGTGCTGCCTGTCTTTGATCTTGCCTGGAATTTTCACCCTGTGAAGAGCATCTTCTAATAAATGGAGAGCCCAAACATGAATTCCAAGTCATGCTAACCCATTTACAGTCATGTATGAAGGATAAGCTTGAGTTTTAAGTTGGGATTTGCAACAGTTCCAGCAGTTATCATGAAAACAAGGTTCCAAGTATACAACTGACCTTTTGTTTGGTTGACGGCAATGTCATGCCAAGGTTAGGGACCATCTACATCTTGCCTGCATGGGGCAGTGCTAGGACAATTTGTTCTTTTCATTTTCAATTTTCTTTTAAGCTTAATGCATTTTCTTAATAACTTCCATGTTTATCCTCATTTACCTGCCTTAACATCTTTACGTAATCCTTACACAATGCGACTACACACAATGGCCAGAATAATAATGACTTCTCTTGCCCGTTAAACTTTACTATTCCGTGACTGATGTGAAGCAGATTTGTCGAGTCCCAGATAAATGGCACAATTTCACCTCTCCGGTAGTCACACAAAGGCAAACACGCCGGATCCCAACTACAATGGGTTTTTAATGATTTTGATGGCCGTTTGCAAACGGAAATGTCAGGATGGCAATGAGGAGCAATTTAATATTAAATCCATATTTTAGGAGCTCACTTAAAGTAATCATTTTGCCGTATGAATTATGGATTCGGATATTTAAAACTAATTAATTATTAAAAATTTTTTGAATCTGTTCAGTGCAGAGAGCTCTATCAGCCTGAGATAAACGAATGCGTTTAATGGAAACCATTGTTATAACAGACTTGGCCGACATTAATGCCACAACCGGTAATTGTCCTTATTAAAGAAACGCCAGCTTATACAGTAATAGGAAAGTAATCGGCAATTAGCATTGAATTGTGGAGTACCGTTGGAGCGCACATTAAAAAATCTTTTTGGATTTGGCGGTTTATTTTTTGGCAAAGGGAAAATGTACAAGAAATCTACAGTTCGTTATTGTATTCCCCACGATTGGTCGGGACTGTGTTTTCCTTTATTGCGGTAATGATTTGGTAAACTGCTAATATTTTAAAGAACTTGCTGCTTGTTAGAGATCGACTAGAACTGAACCAGAACCCAAGTTTGACCCGAACTTTAATAGTTCATACGAACCTGAACTCTTTAGAAATTCCCCAACTACGAACTAGTTCGGGTTTTTTTCGAACTGGCGGACTTATTTTATCAAAATGTACGTTAACCCTCGAATGTACCATTTTGGCGATAACCCTTGAATGAGGCGTTTCGTTGGAAAAACCCTTGAATGTAGTGTTTTGGTGATAACCCTTGAATGCAGCGTTTTGGTGATAACCCTTGAATGCAGCTTTTTGGAGATAACCCTTGAATGTAGCGTTTTGGTGATAACCCTTGAATGCAGGCTGTTTTTTAGATAACCCTTGAATGTCTGCGTTTTTGGTGGATTAGACCCTGAATGCAGCGTTGGTGAGTAACCCTATGAATGTAGCCGTTGTTGGAGATACCCTTGAATTACGGTTTGGGGGGTGATACCCTTGAATTGCAGCGTTTGGAGATAACCCTTGAATGCATCGTTTTGGGGAGATAACCCTTGAATTTAGCATTTTGTATATAACCCTTGAAGCAGCTTTTTGGTGATAACCCTTGAATCAGCGTTTTGTGGCGATAACGGCCTTGAAGTGTAGCAGTTTGGTGATAACCCGTTAATGTAGCATGTGTTGGGTGATAACCCTTGAATGTAGCATTTTGTTTGTAACCCTTTAATGTGCAGCTTTTGTTGATAACCTTGAAAATTGATCATTTTGGTGATAACCCTTGAATGCGTTTTGGGTGAATAACGGGCCTTTAAATGTAGCATTGTGGGTGGTGATAAACCCTTAGAATGTCGCGTTGGTTTGGTGATAACCCTTTAATGTAGCGATTTTTGGTTGGTGAGTAACGCAGCTTGAAAGATGTCCGTTTTGGGTGATAACGGCCTTGAATGAGCGTTTTGTGTGTGATACCCTTGGGGAATGTAACGTTTTGGTGATAACGCCTTGAATGCAGCGTTTTGTTGATACCCTTGAAATGTTAGTGTTTTGGTGATAGAGACCCTTGACTTTGTTATCGTTTTGGTGATAACCCTGAATTAGCGTTTAGTGATAACCCCTTGTGTGCGTTTGGTGTGGAACCCTTGACTGCAGGCGTTTTGGAGATAAACCCTTGTGAAGTGTAGCGGTTTTGGTGATAATGCACTTGAATGCAGCGTGTTTGTGGTGATAACCCTGAATTCAAGCGGGTTTGGGATATAACCCTTGTAATCATAGGGCGGGTTTGGTGATAACCCTTGGAAATGCGAGCGTGTTTGAGATAACCCATTGAATTTAGTGTTTTGTTGAGGGTGAACCCTTGAATGCAGCGTTTTGGTGATAACCCTTGAATGCACGAATTTTGGTGATAACCCGGTTGAAGTGTAGCGTTTTTGGTGATAAACCGCTTGTAGTAAGTGTTTGGGGTTACAACCTGTGAGGTGCAGCGTTTGGAGAGGTAACCTTAATGTGCTGTTTTGGTTGATAACGGGGGGCCGTTTAATGCAGCTGTTTGGGTTATAACCCCTTGATGTACGTTTGGGTGATAACCCTGTGTAGGATTTGCAAAGCGTTTTGGGTGATAACCCTTGAAAAGGTAGCGTTTTGGTGATAACCCTTGAATGCAGCGTTTTGGTGATAACCCTTGAAGTAGCGTTTTGGTGATAACCCTGGAATGAAGCGTTTGGTGATAACCATTGATGGTAGCGTTTTGGTGATAGACGCCTTGAACTGTACTTTTTTGTTGATAACCCTGAATGTATCCGTTTTGTTGATAACCCTTGAATGTAGCGTTTTGGTGAAAACCCTTGAATGTTGCGGTTTTGGTTGAGATAACCCTTGAATTCGTTTTGGTGATAACCCTTTAAATGTAGCGGGGTTGGGTGTAGGAAACCGTGAAGTGACAGCATCGTTTTGGTGATAGAACCCTTAATGACCGCGTTTGGTGATAACCCTTTAATTTGGATCGTTTTGGTGCTAACCCTTTAATGGTAGCGTTTTGGTGATTACCGCTTTAATGCCGCGTTTGTTGTGATAACGCCTTGTATTTGATACTTTTTGTGATAACTTGGGATGTAGCGATTTTGTTGGTTAATAAGACCCTTGAATTTAGCGTGTTTGGGGTGATAACGCCTTGAGGGGGGTGTAGCGTTTTGGGTGATAGACCCCGGGTAATGTTTGAATGTAGCGTTTTGGTGATAACCCTTGAATGCACGTTTTGGTGAGAACCCTTGAAATGGTAGCGTTTGGTATAAGGCGGCCTTGAAACTGTAGCGTTTGGTTGATAACCTTGAAGTGTGGCGTTTGGTGATAACCTTGAAATGCAGGACGTTTTGGTTATAGACGCCTTGAGATGTGGGGCGTTTGGTGATAACCCTTAATGGTAGTAGCGTTGTTTCTAACCCTTGATTTAGGCGTATTTGTGATTAACCCGTTGGATGGAGCGTTTTTGAGTGTAAACCCTTGAAGTTAGCTTTTTTGTGAAGAAGACGGCCTTGAATTATCGTTTTGGTGATGGAACCCTTGCATGTAGCGTTTTGGGTGATAACCCTTGAATGTAGTCGTTTTGGTGAAAACCCTTGAATTGCAGCGGGGGCGATTTTGTTGGTGAAGACCCTTGAATGCCGATCGTTTGTGGTGATGAACGCCTTGAATGTAGCGTTTTTGGTGAGTACGCCCTTGATTATAGCGTTTTGGTTATTACCCTGTTGGATGCACAGCGTTTTGGGACTACCCCTGAATGTAGTCGTTTGTGATAACCCTTGAATTTAAGGCATTTGTGGGGGTGATAGACCCGTTGAATGTAGCGTTTGTTATTTTTTTGGGTTTTTTTTTTTATGTGTTTTTTTTTTTTTTTGTTTGGGGGGGGGGGGGGGGAAACCCTTGAATGTAGTCTTGTGGTGATAACGCCTTGAATGTAGCTTTTTGTGATAACGCTTGAATGTAGCTTTTTGTGAAACCCTTGAATTAGCTTTGTTTTGGGTGTTATTACCGCTGTGAATGGCAAGCTTTTGGTGAGATCGCCTGAATGTAGACGTTTTGGTGAGAAACCCTTGAATGTAATCGTTTTGGGTATCACCCTTGAATGTCAAGCGTTTTTGGGTGATAACCCTTGCCTGAATAAGGCTTTTGTTGATAAGCCCCTGGAATGTAGCGTTTTGGTGAAACCCTGAATGCAGCGTTTTGGGTGATAACCCTTGAATTTAGCGTTTTGTGGTTGATAACCTGGAATGCAGCGTTTTGGTGATCAACCCTTTGGAATGTAGCGGTTTTGCTGATAAACCCTTGAATGTAGCGTTTTTGGTGATAACCCTTGAATTCAGTCATTTTGGTTATAAGCCCTTGATGTAGCGTTTTGTTGAGAAACCCTTGAATGTAGCGTTTTGGTTATAACCCTTGAATGCAGCGTTTTGGTGATAACCCTTGAAGTGAGCGTTGGTGGAAACCCTGTGAATCGGAGCTTTTGTGATAACGCCATTGGAATTTAGCGGTTGTGGAGATAAGCGCCTTTAATGCAGCTGTTTGTGGTGATAGACCCTTGATCAGCAATTTTTTTTTTGGGGATATAACCCTTGAATGGCAAGCATTTTGGAGATAACCCTGTGATGTAGCGTTTTGGTGATACCCTTGAATGCAGCGTGTTGGTGATAACCCTTGAATGTAAGCGTTTTGGTGATAACCCTTGAATGACGTTTTGGTGATAACCCTTGAAAGTGTTGCGTTTTGGTGATAACCCTTGAATGTAGCGTGTTGGTGAGAAACCCTTGAGATGTGATTGCTTTTGTTAAAACCCTGAATGTTAGCGTTTTTGGTGATAACCCTTGAGTAGCATATGGAACAAGTACCAGGGAGTAACAAATGGTAATTAAGGTTGAATAAGGAGGAACAATTGCGTCCATCAAGGTCCAACCTATTGCACGTTTTTTTTTTTTTGTTTTTTTTTGAAAAACCCTACCTAACAGTTGGTTGATCCAGAGGAGGTAAAAAAAGCCCCCCTAAAAAGGGGTGAAAAATTCCCCTGACTCCAAACGGCAATCGGAAAGTAATCCCTGGATACCACCAGAGTCGTGCATGCATGTCATACCAGTATTCTCAATATTGTTTAGGTTAGAAACTGATCCAGGCCTAAATTTTAAAGGTATTCAAGCACTTGCCCTTACCAACCTCGGCTGGAAGAACGGTTCCACAGTTTTCACCGTGTTCTCACTGTAAAGAAAACCTCTCCTAACTTGCGATGAAAGCTTCTTTCCTTTTCTTCCAACCTTAAAGGATAGTCCCACGGGTCCTCTGATATGACTATTAGTGAAGTACACTGCACCAGAGAGTTCCCTGTAAGGGCCATTAATATATGTGTATAAGGTTATCAATGTCACCCACGCAACCGCCCGCTTCTCCAATGAAACAAGCCCTAACTTGTCTAATCTTGCTCATATTCAACCCCTCCATTGCCCTTATTAATTTGTTGCCCTTCTCTACTGGTGCCGATCATTTACCAAGATTCCCTTTTGTATAGGTGGATTGGCCAACAACTGCACCGCCTTATCCAATAAAGTGGCCTGACAGTGCCCTGTAAGAGGGAGAAGATAATATTTTTCATCTCTATGATGCCCTTCCCCTCTTATACAAGACAATATCTTGCTAGCTCCTACTGTTGCTACCTTTCTACGAGGGCCGCCCGGAGGGTGTGCAGATGTGTTGTGCTACAGCTAAGCTTATCTACCGAGAACCCCCAAATCTTTTGCCACTTTCAATGCGACTTAGACAGCAGAGTTATTGGTATGTTGTAGGTGGCACAGGGATTATTAAATCCCAGGATGCATCACCTTACATTTATCAACATTTGAATCTCTCGGTGCATTGGCTGGCTGCCCAGGTTTGATATCTATCTCTTTCTGGGCGTTGCATGCAGGGGGCTTTGCACATCATTGGACAGTTTTCCAAAGCTCTCTGCATATTTAGTGTCATCAGGCAAACACACAGAGACCTTGCAATCTCAATGCCCCTTCCTAGTCATTTATAAACAGATTAAAACCGAACGCCCCAGTATAGAACCCTGAGGAACTCCGCTGTAGAACTTTGCCCACATAGAGATTAGCTCCTCGAACCACCACTCTCTTTGTGTGCGGTCCCAATAACCAGTTCTCTATCCATGAACACATATGTTTTCTTCAGGCCAACAGTCCTCGATTTTATACAGTTAGTCGCCTATGTTGCACAGTATCAAATGCTTGTGGTGCGAAAATAACAAATATACCACTCCACAGCTGTGCCGGAATCTACTTCTTATCACTTTCTTCATAAAAACGCATTAAATTTGTCTGGCATGATCTATTTCTCATAAATCCATGCTGACTTACTACTAATAATGATCCTCTGGAGACAACGGTCAAGGATATGATCCCTTAACAAGTTTCCATCCGCTTCCTACCAATGTTTAGGCTACAGGTCTTAGTTACAGGCAGGCTGTGAACGACTACTTTTTGTTGAATATGGTACTTGACACTTGGGCTTTTTTTCTGCCCATCCAGCGCAGCATCCCCAGACAAAATGCGAATCTGAAAAGATAGACAACAGTGGTCTTGCTAGAACTGAACTATCTCTTTTAAAAATCCTAGATGCAATCCATTCTGGTCCTGGCGCTTTTATTGATATTCAACTTTGTGCTAATTGATTTCCGTACCATATCCGTGTTATCCGTATTGTGAAAATCTTCATTCCTTCCCTCCTTCCTCTCTGCCATTATTCAATCCCTACTGTAACGGATTCTCAACAGTAAAAACCGATGTAAAAAACGGTTTTAGCAGATTAGCCTTTTCCGGCATCCTCTACAACCACCATTCAGCTCCATTATTTAAAGGTCCCGACATTCTCCAGTCCTGCATTTTTTTACCATTTATATACTTAAAACAACATCGTGGGGGTTGGACTTGCTTGTTGCGCAATCCGTTTGGTTTCCTTGTTCTATTTAGCTATGTTTAATTTGCTTTCTTGGCACTCTTTATTACATGCTTTTGTACTTCCCTGTAAGCCTGTTCTGTGCTTCTGCTTTCAAATTTTAAAGCCCGTTTCTTTTTTGCCATTTCCTTTTTACCATGAGCAATTAAGCCTGCCGGAGTGGACCTATTTTTTTAACTTGTTTCCTAAAGGTACCGATTTGGGATAATGTTATAGTTTAATATCCCTTTAAAAGTGGCGCCACCTGCTCCGTAATCGTTTACCTAGAAACATTTCCCCCCAGTCTATAGCAGGGGAGCGGGATTCCTTAAACAGCATAAAATTTAAGCTTTCCTAAAGTTAAAAAGTTTTGTTAAGCAGTGCACTTGGGTAGTTTTCTGCACCGTATATTCAATGAGCACTATATCATGGTCACTTTCGCCCTGAATGCTTCTCCATTACCCTGCAGTCTCACAATGATCTCTGTTTTAGATATCACCATATCCAACAACGCTCCCCCCCCTCTTTCTAGTAGAACTTCTCTCCATCTGTGAAAAAATGCTCATATAGGAAATTTAAGAATAAGAACTTTAGACCTTTTGAGGTGCTGGCAGTTTCCATTACTCCAATCTCTTTCAGGGATTAAAAGTTCCCCACTAACCAGAAAAGTGCCCCATACCAGCAGCCTCCCAACTGCAATATGGAGATTCATTTCCACCCCTTCCCCGCATTTGGCGGCTTATAACACACTCCAACAATTAATTTACCTCCTTCTGCTTCCTTTGTACACAGTTTTCCACCCGTAATGTTTTCTGCGCCTCGTGCTTCCCCCATCTATTATCCATCTTTTAATTTGGCTTCAATTCCTGTTTAACATACATACATCTCCTCCTCCTTTCTTATTAACTCGGTCATGTCTAAATAAGGAGTACCCTTCAATATTTACTGTCCATCGTGTGAATCATTAAGCCATGATTCTGCTATAACAATTAATCATACCTTTCCTTTAACGCTATTATTTCAGTTCGCCGGTTTTTTCCAGCCAGACTCCTTGCATTTGTAAACAACATTTTAGATTATCAATTGATTTACTTCCATACATGTCGTACATGCCTCCTTATCCTCTATGCTCCCCCCTCCTCCTTCTCCTCCCCCGTTTGTGTTACTACCCCCAGATCCCTAACTTCTCCTCTATCTCCCCTGTGTAGTTAAAACGTCCCTCCCCCCCCCCATACCTAGTTTAAATCTCCTCCACCCCCTAGCCATCTTCTCCCCCAAAACATTTGCACCACCACTATTGGAGTGCAATCCGTCACTACTAAAGAGCCTGTAGCCAACAGAAAAGTCAGCCCAGTTCTCTAAAAAACCCAACCCCATCTCCTTACACACCACTCTCTTAGCCACGCATTTTACTCCTGAGCTCCCGTTCCTCCCTAGCTAGCAGCGTGGCTGCGGTAGTATTTCGAAATCACTACCCTGGAGGTCCCTCCTTTTAACTTGGCCCCTAATTCCTCGGAATCTTTTTAAGGACCTCACCTCCACCTCTAACTTGTCATTGGCACCAATGTGAACCAAGACCGCCGGGTCACTCCCAGCCCCACCCAATAATCTGTCTACACATCCACCACATGTCGAACCCTAGCACCAGGCAGACAACACACTGTTCGGCATGCAGGGTCCTGGCGACAGATAACCCTATCTACCCTTCTAATAAAGAATCCCCTACCACTACCCCTGTCTATCCTTAGCCCCCAGTTCTCCCTCCCTTGTATTGGAGATGGCCGTCCCCTGGGTGCTCAGGGAAAGGCCCGCTCCATCCATGCATGCTGCTCCGAGCCATCGTCCTCCACATCTCACCTAAAATGGCAAATCTGTTGGGATCGACCAGCTGGGAAAAGCCCCCTATCCTTCCGTCCCCTACTTCCCCTGGTGACCCTTACAAATCTATCTTCCTTCTCCACCTTATCTGCCCCATCTCCACCCACCGTTTACTGGCCCCTGCCAGTACCTGCATTTCCCCCAGGTTTTGCCAAGTCCTGCAATGCTGCAAGTTTACCCTTAGACCTGTACCTCAGATTCCAAATGGGCAACCCACTCACAACCTGACACATACATATTCCCCTGGGGCGGCTGCTCCAAGATCCCTACATGGGCAGGATGCACATTGCGCGGGCCCCAACAAAACTGTCCATACTAAACAGCAATACACAGCGAGACAACAGCAGAGAAATAGTGTTGTTTCTTAAACGCTTCTTGTTTTAAAAACGCTTTAGTTTTTAACGCTGTTCAATTCTCTTAAAAATCGTTTTGTGATAACCCTTGAATGTAGCGTTTTGGTGAAACCCTTGAATGCAAGCGTTTTGGTGATAACCCTTGAATGCGCGTTTTGTGATAACCCTTGAATGTAGCGTTTTGGTGATAACCCTTGAATGTAGCGTTTTTGGTGATTACCCTTGAATGGCACGTTTTGGTGATAACCCTTGAATGTAGCGTTTGTTGGTGATAACCCTTGAATGTAGCGTTTTGGTGATAACCCTTGAATGAGCGTTTTGGTGATAACCCTTGAATGTAGCGTTTTGGTGATAACCCTTGAATGCAGCGTTTTGGTGATAACCCTTGAATGCAGCGTTTTGGTGATAACCCTTGAATGCAGCGTTTTGGTGATAACCCTTGAATGCAGCGTTTTGGTGATAACCCTTGAATGCAGCGTTTTGGTGATAACCCTTGAATGTAGCGTTTGGTGATAACCCTTGAATGTAGTGCGTTTTTGTGATTACCCTTGAATGTAGTGTTTTGGTGATAACCCTTGAATGCAGCGTTTTGGTGATAACCCTGAATGAGCGTTTGGGTGATACCCCTTGAATGTAGCGTTTTGGTGATAACCCTTGAATTAGCGTTTGGGTGATAACCCTTAATGCAGCGTTTGGTGATTACCCTTGAATGTAGCGTTTTGGTGATACCCTTGATTACGTTTTGTGATACCCTTATGTAGCGTTTTGGTGATAACCCTTGAATCAGCTTTTTGGTGATTAACCCTTGAATGAGCGTTTTTTGATAACCCTGAATGTATGTTTTGGTGATACCCTTGATGTAGCTTTTGTGATACCCTTAATGTGCGTTTTGGTGAAAACCCTTGAAATGTAGCGTTTTGGTGATAACCCTTGAATGTAGTGTTTTGGTGATGACCCTTGAATGTACGTTTTGGTGATAACCCTGAATGTATGTTTTGGTGATAACCCTTGAATGTAGCGTTTTGGTGATAACCCTTGAATGTAGCGTTTTGGTGAAAACCTTGAATGTAGCGTTTTGGTGATAACCCTTGAATATAGTTGTTTTGGGTGATACCCTTAATGTAGCGTTTTTGGTGATAACCCTTGAATGCGCGTTTTGGTGATAACCCTTGAATGCGCGTTTTGGTGATACCCTTGAATTAGTGGTTTTGGTGATAACCTTGAATGTAGCGTTTTTGGTGATACCCTGAATGTAGCGTTTTGGTGATAACCCTTGAATGTAGGTTTTGGTTATACCCTTGAATGTAGTGTTTTGTGATAACCCTTGAATGTAGCGTTTTGGTGATACCCTTGAATGTAGCGTTTTGGTGATAACCCTGAATGTAGCGTTTTGGTGATAACCCTTGAATTAGCGTTTTGGTGATACCCTTGAATGTAGTGTTTTTGGTGATAACCCTTGAATTTAGCGTTTTGGTGATAACCCTTGAATGTAGCGTTTTGGTGATTACCCTTGAATGTAGCGTTTTGGTGATTACCCTTGAATGTAGCGTTTTGGTGATAACCCTTGAATGTAGCGTTTTGGTGATAACCCTTGAATGTAGACGTTTGGTGATAACCCTGATGTAGCGTTTTGGTGATAACCCTTGAATGTAGCGTTTTGGGTGATAACCCTTGAATGTAGCGTTTTGGTGATAACCCTTGAATGTAGCGTTTTGGTGATAACCCTTGAATGTAGCGTTTTGGTGATAACCCTTGAATGTAGCGTTTTGGTGATAACCCTTGAATGTAGCGTTTTGGTGATACCCTTGAATGTAGCGTTTTGGTGATAACCCGTAATGTAGCGTTTTGGTGATAACCCTTGAATGTAGCGTTTGGTGATAACCTGAATTAGCGTTTGGGTGATAACCTGAATGTAGCGTTTTGGTGATACCCTTGAATGTAGCGTTTTGGTGATAACCCTTGAATGCAGCGTTTTGGTGATAACCCTTGAATGTAGCGTTTTGGTGATAACCCTTGAATGAGCGTTTTGGTGATAACCCTTGAATGTAGTGTTTTGGTGATAACCCTTGAATGTAGCGTTTTGGTGATAACCCTTGAATGTAGCGTTTTGGTGAACCCTTGATGTAGGTTTTGGTGATAACCCTTGAATGAACGTTTTGGTGATACCTTGAATGTAGTTTTTGGGATAACCCTTGAATGTAGCGTTTTGGTGATAACCCTTGATGAGCGTTTGGTGATTACCCTTGAATGAGCGTTTTGGTGATAACCCTTGAATGTACCGTTTTGGTGATAACCCTTGAATGTAGCGTTTTGGTGATAACCCTTGAATGTAGCGTTTTGGTGATACCCTTGAATGAGCGTTTTGGTGATACCTTGAATGTAGCGTTTTGGTGAAACCCTGAATTGTACGTTTTGGTGATAACCCTTGAATGTAGGTTTTGGTGATACCTTGAATGTAGCGTTTTGGTGATAACCCTTGAATGTAGTTTTTGGTGATAACCCTTGAATGTAGCGTTTTGTGTTGATAACCCTTGAATGTAGCGTTTTTGTAAACCCTTGAATTAGCGTTTGGTGATAACCCTTGAATGTAGTGTTTTGGTGATAACCCTTGAATGTAGCGTTTTGGTGATACTTGAATGTAGCGTGTTTGGTGATAACCCTGAATGTAGCGTTTTGTTGATAACCCTTGAATGTAGGTTTTGGTGATAACCTGATGTAGCGTTTTGTTGATAACCCTTGACTGTAGCTTTTGGTGAAACCCTTGAATGTAGCGTTGGTGATAACCCTTGAAAGTAGCGTTTTGGTGATAACCCTTGAATGTAGGCGTTTTGGTGATAACCCTTGAATGTAGCGTTTTGGTGATAACCCTTGAATGTAGCGTTTTGGTGATAACCCGTGAATTAGCGTTTTGGTGTATAACCCTTGAATGTAGCGTTTTGGTGATACCCTTGAATGTAGCGTTTTTGGTGGATACCCTTGAATGTAGCGTTTTGTGATAACCTTGAATTCGTTTTGGTGATAACGCTGAATGTAACGTTTTGGTGATAACCCTTGAATGTAGCGTTTTGGTGAAACCCTTGTGTACGTTTGGTGATAACCCTGAATGTAGCGTTTTTGGTGATAACCCTTGAATGTAGCGTTTTGGTGATAACCCTTGAATGTAGCGTTTTGGTGATAACCCTTGAATGTGCGTTTGTGAGTACCTTACCCTTGAATGTAGTGTTTTGGTGATAACCCTTGAATGTAGCGTTTTGGTGATAACCCTTGAATGTAGCGTTTTGGTGATAACCCTTGAATGTAGCGTTTTGGTGATAACCCTTGAATGTAGTGGTTCTGTAACTCTCGAATGTATTGGTTTGTTTGGTAACCCTCAAATTTATCCTTCGGTGACCCTTGAATGGCGATAACCCTCGAATGAACCAAAAACTTGATGCGGAAACACGACAGTTACACGATAGTGAGTAAAGTTAGTGTTTAAACTAAAGTTTTGGTGATAGTGACATGTTCCCCAGACCATTTCCCAGGGCCCAGAGCCATTTACAGTAAGTTTCCATTGTTAGTTTAACAGTAATTAACTAGAACTTCTCGAACTGTTTTCTCCTATTGACTTTAATGGGTTTGTTTTTGAACGATAGAACCTTTAATGAATTCTATAGTTCGGAAACGAATCAAACTTTAGGAAGTTTGGCCATTTCAACTGTTTGTGTGTAGGGATGGGATCTGGGTCCCACATGGAACTCCCTGTTCCGAAAGTCCGAAGTTCCGATGGAACCGATTGGATCTCAGAACCTTACTTTGGATTTCTAGGGTTACTGAATCTTCAAATTTTCTGATTTCTTCCAAAATTGCAAGAAACTCGCCGCTTTGAACATCTTTATTTGTGTGATGATTGTCATGTTTGGTACAAAATTCATTTATATTGAGGTTATTTGGAGAGCAAGTAATGTTGGCCATTCGGCAAGACAACACCTGGTAGTCGCCATGTGTATGGTGGCTGTAGACAAAACTGTGCCATAAAAATTGACCCATTTTTGTTTTTGGACCAGCTAAAATTTGATGCTTTCCATATTGTCAGCCACAATTGGCCAATAATATTGATCTGTGTATGGCCACCATTACCCCAAAACTATCTTAAAGCCACGCTAACCTGATTACTGTGACGTACGTAGGCTTAGACATGATTTGTTCCAGTTGGACACAATTTCACCATAGGGAACACCACAAGTAATGTATCAGCAGTTAAGTGTCACTTCTACGTGACCTTCTTAATGACAGTGAATAGCACACACACACACACAGATGCAGAGACTTGCACAACCTTGACCCCTCTTCACTCTCGCTTCCTCTCCAACCGTTCATCAATATGGCCTCCTCCTCTGATCCCGACCTTCCACTACCACAACACCGCCTCTTCCACCCTGGACACTGTTACCACCTTAACCACCTCTTGTCTTAGTCGCATTAACCCACAACCTTGGCTCATGGATCAGATTAAAAAGATGAAAAGACAGTCCCGTGTAGCTGAGTGACAATGGCGAGAAAGCAACAAGACCAACGACTTTCTTCAATTCAAAAATTCTCTTCATCGGATCAGGAACGCTTTGTCTTCAGCCAAACAAACTTATTTCTCTTCCCAAACAATCCCATAATCCAAAACAGCTTTTCAAAGTTTTCAACCCCCTGCTCTGTCGGTCACCTCCTCCTCCTACCCCCTGTTTATCTGCTGATGGAATTGCCTCTTACTTCACAGATAAAATCATTAATATAAGAAATGTTTTTTTCTGCATGCCCAGGCTGGGGATGGCCGGTTCGCGGATCCGAACCCGGATCCGCCGCGGATTTATCCCGTTCGCGAACGGCAGATTTTTCTGGATTTTCCGCCTTTCGAACTTCAGAACCGCGGATTTCTCATATTTTCGAAAATACATATTTTCGAAAATTTTAGAAATTACGAGGATTTTTTCCATTTTAATGGGTCCGCTCGCGGATTTTCGAATTTTTGCAAAGATTTGCGGATCCTCCAGCGGACCGGATTTTGCGAAGTTCGGACATCTCAAGCCCGGGCTCATCTCCACAGCTTCCAATCCCATCTACATTTCTACCTGGCCACCCTTCCACCACCTCCAACTCTGTCCTAACCAACTTTTCCACCATTAACACAGAAAACAGACTTTCCAACCTTCTCTTTCCAAGGCCCATTTCACCTGCCCCCTTGACCCCCATTCCCTCTCTTCTCATTCTCCATCTCTCAGATTCCTTTACACCAGCCCAAATGTCTCTTTTTAAACTGTCCCTATCCACAGGTACTTTCCCCTCCTCATTCACACATGCTATCGTATCCCCTATTCTCAAGAAACCTTCTCTGGATCCATCTGCCATCTTCCATCCAACTTCTCCCGTTTGCATCTAAACTACTTGAACGACACATCCACGCTGAACTGGTTAATCACTTTTCTGCTAATTCCCTCTTTGATCACCTACAGTCAGACTTACTCCCCAAGATTGGAGCTGACAGAAAGGTTTCCACACAACCCCAACGTCAGTCCCCATCTCTCCGCAGATTTGAAGGGGAATTCTGCATAAAGATCAGTTCAAGCAGATCTTCTGATCAGATTTACGATCTGGACATCATCTGCCGTGACCAACAAGTAAACAAACCAAATTGTAAGAAAGCGATGTTTACACATAGTCCGATGCTGGCTCATACCGGGACTAAATCAACCTAAAGATTAATATAATCAGTAAATTGACGATCATGAGTAACGATGTCTGAAACCAGTGAGTTTTGTTCCGAAATAGGATTTTCGAATTCGTGAAAGTTTCGAAAAACAAAAATAACAGACGTCAATGTGAGCTGAAGTTCCATTTTTTTTTCTGCATTCGGTATTGAATATTAAAAATCCGGTATTGAATATATGGTGACTTGGTGAGCACACTATGGCTACTCATAAAGATAACAAGTCAAACTCTATCGTCCTCCAACCTCCAGCTCAGATCCATGGTTACTTTTACACTAGGTTGGAAATCATTGTTTATAGGGCAAACATTTGCTGCTTATAAACCTTCCATTTAATTACAAGTTCCCATAGCTTGGAGCTGGAACCTTACTTACTTTAAATGTTTCTCTACTTGCCAAAGTGGCTTCCTTCACTTCATGGTGATGGGGAAATTCTTCATCATTTAGACCTTGGAAACGTCATGTCTCCGTTGTTTCAAAATGAACACGTGCAAGCCAGAAGAACATTGACATCATTCTACATGGAATATGGTTTCATTGTTGCTTCCCGAGTCGCATTAAAGAACAAGAGGCTGATGTGTGTGTGTAGCCTAAATGTTCGGTTTCGCTGCTGAAATGAATTCAAACAGTTCTTAGATGAACTCACTAGTCCATATGTTCCAGAAGCTTTACTTGTTTCAGGAGTAAATGGGCCATATGTTCCATTTGTTGTTACTTTCCTATTTTTCCAAAGACACAATTTAAATGCCGTAGTTAACCATTACTTGCCCATTGCAAGACAGAGATTCATTGAAGTTTCAGAAAACATCTGTGCTTCCACATTTAATCTATCTTCCCTATAAACTAGTATTCTGTCTAATCGTTACCGTCCATGACTCTGTAAACGAGCATGATGGGAAATACAGAGGGTCCCAGGGCAACGAGCATGATGGGAGCTACAGAGGGTCCCAGAGCAATGAGGATGATGGGAACTACAGAGGGTCCCAGAGCAACGAGCATGATGGGAACTACAGAGGGTCCCAGGGCAATGAGGATGATGGGAACTACAGAGGGTCCCAGGACAGAAAGAGTTAAAATATGCAGATTTAAAGGTCTCATACTGGAAGGTTTTTATTCAGCATGCTATAGGCTACAATTAGCAACAATGATGCAGGTTCTGTACGAGTCAAACACAATGTGGATATCCCATATGAATAGTTTTAATGAGATAAGGACTAGAGATGTCCGAACTTCGCAATATCCGGTCCGCTCGAGGATCCGCGAATTTTCGATAAAATTCGAAAATCCACGAGCGGATCCATTAAAATAAAAAAAAATCCTCGAAAATACGAGAAATCCGCGACAACTTTGGAAGGCGGAAAATCCGGAAAAATCCGCCGTACGCGAACGGGATAAATCCGCAGCGGATCCGGGTTCGGATCAGCGAACTGGCCATCCCTAATAAGGAAGCAGCCCTGTGTTACTATGTATCTTGCCCTCTATGGTCCCTCAAATCCCCAACATCCCAAGTCTAAGAGCAAAGTCAGCCATTCTAACTGTGACCCCTTTCTCCCCTTCCACTACACCACCCAGGCGATCACTTGATGATTCTTAAGCACAGTTGGAAATATAACATTCCAGGTTGAGACAAGATTGGGACATTACTTTAAAAATGAATGAAAGGACAGAATTAATAACGTTTCTTCCTAATGAATCTTCTGTTTATTGACACAAATCTGCTTTGATCCATTGTTTAATCATGGACATGCAAGGCTCTGTGTAATAATGTTACCTTCATCATTATTCATCCTGAAATCCCTTCAACACAGGGCAGGAGTATTAGGGATGGAGTGAAAAACTGACCAGGAAATCTAATACGACTGTTGGGGACCTGAACACTAGAATCGCCAATAACCATTCCCTTGTGTACAGTAATGTTACCCTTATCTTCTGTTGGGGTTTGCATCTGAGAAAGAGACATAAGCCCAAGTTTAGCACAACTTGCTTGTAAGATCAGAAAGGAGTATTTTCTCATTCCGATAACCGTAATCTGCCCACCCAGGGTTTTATCTGTGTTTAAATGAATGCTTCCAATGTACTGACTTCCTATATGTAGGACACCTAACAGTGTTTGTTACTGTCCTGCCCCTTGACCCAGTGCCTGTGTTGATTCAGTTGCTCAGTAGAGATCTGAGCATGTTCCATTCATCCAACAGCCAATCAGTAGAAATTACTGTTAGGGACAGGGACATTCATACGAAGTGACCATCGTAAGAAGATGAAGGACCAATACAGGTCCAATATAACACTGTGGTCAGCAACTTGCCAGAAGATGGTAACTGCAAACCTGCCTAATGGTCATCATAAGAAGAGCATCAAGGAGAAAGGGGAGCACACTACACAGAGGTCCTTTCTCCAGGACTTTAAATGGCAGCTCACTAGAACCACAGCAGAGAAAAGAAATTAAAATGAAGAGCCCATGTAGAATTACTAAGGTGTATGTACCATAAAAAATAATATTTTCCAACCAGCTAAGCTGTTCCTAACCATAGTTAAGATTCCAAACACTGAAGCAGTATAACAGAACATCTCATGGACATTCCCTACAGCAACAATCAAACTCCATCAACAGACAGTAAATGTTTTAGCACCAACATCAACGGCACAGACAGGTTTGTGTCTGACCATCATTCTCACGTCCCCATTGTTCAGCATCATTGGAGTTTTTTTCCTTTTGTGTAAAATAGACGAACGGCGAGTTTTATGGAGAGCATTTGCAATGATGGATTGTATCATAGGGAAAACTGTGTCAGGTTGGAGATACCAGCTGCCCAAGTGGAATAACAAGGAATTTATTGTTAATGTGTCTTTCTCTGGGATATTTACAGGGCGATGCAAAATATGTTATTTGATGTTAAACAATACAAAATGTCCGCAAAACTGTTTGCGTGTCAGTCTCTGGGTGTCATATTAAATTCTCTTCTTCCCAGTACAAGTTTAGGATCTTTTTCTAGTTTATAGAGAGTCTTTATTTTATTGTTCACCCAATGTACTTTATGTTAACGCTTGTACAAGTCCACAAAGCACAGAGAGAGCCATAGACATTCCTATATGGCCAGATAGCTCTCTACTGATAAAGAGACACTGATTGGAGTAAAGTCCTCTAACCAATATCCTTATAGAGAGTCTTTATTTTATTGTTCACCCAATGTCTTTATGTTAACGCTTGTACAAGACCCCAAAGCACAGATAGAGCCATAGACATTCCTATATGGCCAGATATAGCTTCTACTGATAAAAGAGACACTGATTGGAGTCAAGTCCCTAACCAATATCCTTATAGGAGTCTTATTTTATGTTCACCCAATGTACTTTATGTTAACACTTGTACAAGAACACCAAAGCACAGATAGAGCCACAGACATTCCTATATGGCCAGATAGC
Source organism: Hymenochirus boettgeri (assembly GCA_019447015.1). Lineage (NCBI taxonomy): Eukaryota > Metazoa > Chordata > Amphibia > Anura > Pipidae > Hymenochirus > Hymenochirus boettgeri. The sequence goes on along the minus strand of JAACNH010000010.1, from coordinate 1,846,013 downwards.
TCTTACTGATAAAGAGACACTGATTGGAGTAAGTCCTCTAACCAATATCCTTATAGAGAGTCTTTATTTTATTGTTCACCCCATGTACTTTATGTTAACACTTGTACAAGACCACAAAGCACAGATAGACCATAGACATTCCTATATGGCCAGATATAGCTCTCTACTGATAAAGAAGACACTGATTGGAGTCAAGTCCTCTAACCATATCCTTAGAGAGTCTTTATTTATTGTTCCACCCCATGTACTTTATGTTAACCTTGTACAAGACCACAAAGCACAGATAGAGCCATAGACATTCCTATATGGCCAGATATAGCTCTCTACTGATAAAGAGACACTGATTGGAGTCAAGTTCTAACCAATATCCTTATAGAGAGTATTTATTTTATTGTCACCCATGTACTTTATGTTAAACCTTGTACAAGACCACAAAGCACAGATAGAGCCATAGAATTCCATATGGCCAGATATAGCTCTCTACTGATAAAGAGACAGGATTGGAGTCAAGTCCTCTAACAATATCCTTATAGAGAGTCTTTATTTTATTGTTCACCCAATGTACTTTAGTTAACACTTGTACAAGACCACAAAGCACAGATAGAGCCATAGACATTCCATATGGCCAGATATAGCTCTCTACTGATAAAGAGACACTGATTGGAGTCAAGTCCTCTAACCAATATCCTTAAGAGAGTCTTTATTTTATTGTTCACCCAATGTCTTTATGTTAACGCTTGTACAAGACCACAAAGCACAGATAGAGCCATAGACATTCCTATATGGCCAGATATAGCTCTCTACTGATAAAGAGACCTGATTGGAGTGAGAAGTCCTCTAACCATATCCTTATAGAGAGTCTTTATTTTATTGTTCACCCAATGTACTTTATGTTAAAACTTGTACAAGACCACAAAGCACAGATAGAGATAGACATTCCTATATGGCCAGATAAGCTCTCTACTGATAAAGAGACAGATTGGAGTCAAGTCCTCTAACAATATCCTTATAGAGAGTCTTTATTTTATTGTTCACCCAATGTACTTTATGTTAACACTTGTACAAGACCACAAGACACCAGATAGAGCCATAGACATTCCATATGGCCCAGATATAGCTCTCTACTGATAAAGAGACACTGATTGGAGTAGTAAGTCTCTAACCAATACCTATAGAGAGTCTTTATTTATTTGTTCACCCAATGTACTTTATGTTAACCTTGTACAGACCACAAAGCACAGATAGAGCCAAGACATTCCTTATGGCCAGATATAGCTCTCTACTGATAAAGAGACATGATTGGAGTCAAGTCCTCTAACCAATATCCTTATAGAGAGTCTTATATTTTATTGTTCACCCAATGTACTTATGTTAACGCTTGTACAAGACCACAAGACACAGATAGAGACCATAGACATTCCTATATGGCCAGATATAGCTTTCTACTGATAAAGAGACATGATTGGAGTCAAGTCCTCTAACCAATACCTTAGAGAGTATTTATTTTATTGTTCACCCAATGTACTTTATGTAACGTTTGTACAAGACCACAAAGCACAGATAGAGCCATAGACATTCCTATATGGCCAGATATAGCTCTCTACTGATAAAGAGACCCTGATTGGAGTCAAGTCCTAACCAATATCCTTATAGAGAGTCTTTATTTTATGTTTCACCCAATTACTTTATATTAACGCTTGTACAAGACCACAAAGCACAGATAGAGCATAGACATTCCTATATGGCCAGATATAGCTCTCTACTGATAAAGAGACACTGATTGAGTCGTCCTCTAACAATATCCTTATAGAGAGTCTTTATTTTATTGTTCACCCAATGTACTTTATGTTAACGCTTGTACAAGACCACAAAGCACAGATAGAGCCACAGACATTCCTATATGGCCAGATATAGCTCTCTACTGATAAAGAGACCTGATTGGAGTAAGTCCTCTAACCAATATCCTTATAGAGAGTCTTTATTTTATTTTCACCATGTACTTTATGTTAACGCTTGTACAAGACCACAAAGCACAGATAGAGCCACAGACATTCCTATATGGCCAGATATAGCTCTCTACTGATAAAGAGACACTGATTGGAGTCAAGTCCTCTAACCAATATCCTTATAGAGAGTTTTATTTATTGTTACCCAATGTACTTTATGTTAACGTGTGTACAAGACCACAAAGCACAGATAGAGCCATAGACATTCCTATATGGCCAGATATAGCTCTCTACCGATAAAGAGACACGATGGAGTCAAGTCCTCTAACCAAAACCTTATAGAGAGTCTTTATTTATTGTTCACCCAATGTACTTTATGTTACCACTTGTACAAGACCACAAAGCACAGATAGAGCCATAAGACATTCCTATATGGCCAGATATGCTCTCATATGATAAAGAGACACTGATTGGAGTCAAGTCCTCTAACCAATACCTTATAGAGAGTCTTTATTTTATTGTTCACCCAATGTACTTTATGTTAACGTTGTACAAGACCACAAAGCACAGATAGAGCCCAGACATTCCTATATGGCCAGATATAGCTCTCTATGATAAAGAGACCCTGATTGGAGTAAGTCCTTAACCAATATTATAGAGAGTCTTTATTTATATTCACCCAATGTACTTTATGTTAACGCTTGTACAAGACCACAAAGCACAGATAGAGCCATAGACATTCCTATATGGCCAGATATAGCTCTCTAATGATAAAGAGAAACTGATTGGAGTCAAGTCCTCTAACCAATATCCTTATAGAGAGTTTATTTATTGTTCACCCAATGGTACTTATGTTAACGCTGGTACAAGACCACAAAGCACAGATAGAGCCAAGACACCTATAAGGCAGATAAGCTCCTAGAGAAAGAGAAACGAGGAGTAAAGCCTCTAACCAAAACCATAGAGAGTCTTTATTTATTGTTCACCCAAGTATTTATGTTAACGCTGTACAAGACCACAAAGCACAGATAGAGCCACAGACATTCCTAATGGCCAGAATATAGCTCTCTACTGATAAAGAGACCTGATTGGAGTAAGTCCTCTAACCAATATCCTCTTATAGAGTCTTTATTTTATTGTCACCCAATGTACTTATGTTAAAGCTGGTACAAGACCACAAAGCACAGATAGAGCCATAGACATTCCTATATGGCCAGATATAGCTCTCTACTGATAAAGAGACACTGATTGAAGTCAAGTCCTCTAACCAATATCCTTATAGAGAGTCTTTATTTTATTGTTCACCCAATGTACTTTATGTTAACGCTTGTACAAGACCACAAAGCACACGAGAGAGCCATACATTCCTATATGGCCAGAATAAGCTCTCTACTGATAAAGAGACCTGATTGGAGTCAAGTCCTCTAACCAATATCCTTATAGAGAGTCTTTATTTTATTTTCACCCAATGTACTTATGTTAACGCTTGTACAAGACACCAAAGCACAGATAGAGCCATAGACATTCCTATATTGCCAGATATAGCCTCTCTACTGATAAGAGACACTGATGGAGTCAAGTCCTCTACCAATAACCTTATAGAGAGTCTTTATTTTATTGTTCACCCAATGTACTTATGTTAACACTTGTAAAAGACCACAAAGCACAGATAGAGCCAAGACATTCCTATATGGCCAGATATAGCTTTCTATGATAAAGAGCACCTGATTGGAGTCAAGTCCTCTAACCATATCCTTATAGACTGTATTATTTTGTTCACCCAATGTACTTTATGTTAACAGCTGTACAAGACCACAAAGCACAGATAGAGCCATAGACATTCCTATATGGCCAGATATAGCTCTCTACTGATAAAGAGACACTGATTGGAGTCAAGTCCTCTAACCAATAACCTTATGAGAGTCTTTATTTATTTTGTTCCCCCAATGTACTTTATGTTAATGCTTGTACAAGACCACAAAGCACAGATAGAGCCACAGACATTCCTATATGGCCAGATATAGCTCTCTACTGATAAAGAGACACTGATTGGAGTCAAGTCCTCTAACCAATATCCTATAGAGAGTCTTTATTATTGTTCACCCAAGTACTTTTGTTAAACGCTGGTACAAGACCACAAAGCCAAGATAGAGCCATAGACATTCCTATATGGCCAGATAGCTCTCTACTGATAAAGAGCACGATTGGAGTCAAGTCCTCTAACCAATATCCTTATAGAGAGTCCTTATTTTTATGTTCACCCAATGTACTTTATGTTAACACTTGTACAGACCACAAGCACACGATAGAGCCACATAGACATTCCTATATGGCCAGATATAGCTCTCTACTGATAAAGAGACACTGATTGGAGTCAAGTCTCTAACCAATATCCTTATAGGAGATTTATTTTATTGTTCAACCAATGTGTACTTTATGTTAAGCTTGTACAAGACCACAAAGCACAGATAGAGCCACAGACATTCCATATGGCCAGATATAGCTTTTACTGATAAAGAGACCTGATTGGAGTCAAGTCCTCTAACCAATATCCTATAGGAGTCTTATTTTATTGTTCACCCATGTACTTTATGTTAACGCTTGTACAAGACACACAAGCACAGATAGAGCCACAGACTCCTATATGGCCAGATATAGCCTTTCTACTGATAAAGAGCACTGATTGGAGTCAAGTCCTCTAACCAATATCCTTATAGAGAGTCTTTATTTTATTGTTCACCCAATTTATTTATTTAACGCTTGTACAAGACCACCACAAAGCACAGATAGAGCCACAGACATTCCTCTATGGCCAGATATAGCTCTCTACTGATAAAGAGACACTGATTGGAGTCAAGTCCTCTAACCAATATCCTTATAGAGAGTCTTTATTTTATTGTTCACCCAATGTACTTTATGTTAACGCTTGTACAAGACCACAAAGCACAGATAGAGCCACAGACATTCCTATATGGCCAGATATAGCTTTCTACTGATAAAGAGACACTGATTGGAGTCAAGTCCTCTAACCAATATCCTTATAGAGAGTCTTTATTTATTGTTCACCCAATGTACTTTATGTTAACGCTTGTACAAGACCACAAAGACAGATAGAGCCATGACATTCCTATATGGCCAGATATAGCTCTCACTGATAAAGAGACACTGATTGGAGTCAAGTCCTCTAACCATATCTTATAGAGAGTATTTATTTTATGTTCACCCAATGTACTTTATGTTAACGCTTGTACAAGACCACAAAGCACAGATAGAGCCATAAACATTCCTATATGGCCAGATATAGCTCTCTACTGATAAAGAGACACTGATTGGAGTCAAGCCTCTAACCAATATCCTTATAGAGAGTCTTTATTTATTGTTCACCCAATGTACTTTATGTTAACGCTGACAAGACCACAAAGCACAGATAGAGCCATAGCATTCCTATATGGCCAGATATAGCTCCTACTGATAAAGAGACACTGATTGAGTCAAGTCCTCTAACCAATACCTTAATGAGAGTCTTTATTTTATTGTTCACCAATGTATCTTATGTTAACGCTTGTACCAGACCACAAAGCACAGATAGAGCATAGACATTCCTATAGGCAGAATAGCTCTCTACTGTAAAAGGACCCTGTGGAGTCAAGTCCTCTAACCAATCCTATAGAGAGTCTTTATTTTATTTTCACCCAATGTACTTTATGTTAACGTGACAAGACCACAAAGCACAGCCATAGAATTCCTATAGGCCAGATTATCCTCTCTAGCTGATAAAGAAGACGCCTATTGGAGTAAGCCCTCTAGCCAGAATTAATAACGTTTCTTCCTAATGAATCTTCTGTTTATTGACACAAATCTGCTTGATCCATTGTTTAATCATGGACATGCAAGGCTCTGTGTAATAATGTTACCTTCATCATTATTCATCCTGAAATCCCTTCAACACAGGGCAGGAGTATTAGGGATGGAGTGAAAAACGACCAGGAAATCTAATACGACTGTTGGGGACCTGAACACTAGAATCGCCAATAACCATTCCCTTGTGTACAGTAATGTTACCCTTATCTTCTGTTGGGGTTTGCATCTGAGAAAGAACATAAGCCCAAGTTTAGCACAACGCATATGCTTGTAAGATCAGAAAGGAGTATTTTCTCATTCCGATGACCGTAATCTGCCCACCCAGGGTTTTATCTGTGTCTAAATGAATGCTTCCAATGTACTGACTTCCCATATGTAGGACACCTAACAGTGTTTGTTACTGTCCTACCCCTTGACCCAGTGCCTGGGTTGATTCAGTTGCTCAGTAGAGATCTGAGCATGTTCCATTCATCCAACAGCCAATCAGTAGAAATGACTGTTAGGGATAGGGACATTCATACGAAGAGACCCATCCTAAGAAGATGAAGGACCAATACAGGTCCAATATAACACTGTGGTCAGCAACTTGCCAGAAGATGGTAACTGCAAACCTCATGTGCCTCCTACCTAATAATCATCATAAGAAGAGCATCAAGGAGAAAGGGGAGCACACTACACAGAGGTCCTTTCTCCAGGACTTTAAATGGCAGCTCACAAGAACCAACAGCAGAGAAAAAAATGAAAGAAGCCCATGTAGAATTATAAGGTGTATGTACCATAAAAAATAATATTTTCCAACCAGCTAAGCTGTTCCTAACCATAGTTAAGATTCCAAACACTGAAGCTGTAAACAGAACATCTCATGGACATTCCTACAGCAACAATCAAACTCCATTAACAGACAGTAATGTTTTAGCACAACATCAACGGCACAGACAGGTGTGTGTGTCTGACCATCATTCTCACGTCCCCATTGTTCAGCATCATTGGAGTTTTTTTCCTTTTGTGTAAAATAGACGAACGGCGAGTTTTATGGAGAGCATTTGCAATGATGGATTGTATCATAGGGAAAACTGTGTCAGGTTGGAGATACCAGCTGCCCAAGTGGAATAACAAGGAATTTATTGTTAATGTGTCTTTCTCTGGGTTATTTACGGGCGATGATGCAAAATATGTTATTTGATGTTAAACAATACAAAATGTCCGCAAAACTGTTTGTGTGTCAGTCTCTGGGTGTCATATTAAATTCTCTTCTTCCCAGTACAAGTTTAGGATCTTTTTAGTTTATAGAGAGTCTTTATTTTATTGTTCACCCAATGTACTTTATGTTAACGCTGTACAAGACCACACAAGCACAGAAGAGCATAGACATTCCTATATGGCCAGATATAGCTCTCTACAGATAAAGAGACACTGATTGAGTCAAGTCCTAACCAATATCCTTATAGAGAGTCTTTATTTATTGTTCACCCAATGTACTTTTATTAACGCTTGTACAAGACCACAAAGCACAGATAGAGCATAGACATTCCTATGGCCAGATATAGCTCTCTAATGATAAAGGACCTGATTGGAGTCAAGTCCTCTAACAATATCTTAAGAGAGCTTATTTTATGTTCACCCAATGTACTTATGTTAACGCTTGTACAAGCCACAAAGCACAGATAGAGCCACAGACATTCCTATATGGGCAGATATAGCTCTCTACTGATAAAGAGACACTGATTGGTCAAGTCCTCTAACCAATATCCTTATAGAGAGTCTTTATTTTTTTGTTCACCCAATGTACTTTATGTTAATACTTGTACAAGACCACCAAAGCACAGATAGAGCCATAGACATTCCTATATGGCCAGATATAGCTCTCTATGATAAAGAGACACTGATTGGAGTCAAGTCATCCAACTAATATCTTATAGAGAGTCTTTATTTTATTGTTCACCCAATGTACTTTATGTGAATACTTGTACAAGACCACAAGCACAGATAGAGCCACAGACATTCCTATATGGCCAGATATAGCTCTCTACTGATAAAGAGACACTATTGGGTCAAGTCCTCTAACCAATATCCTTATAGAGAGTCTTTATTTTATTGTTCACCCAATGTACTTTATGTTAACGCTTGTACAAGACCAAAACCAGATAGAGCCACAGACATTCTATATGGCCAGATATAGCTCTCTATGAAAAGAGACACGGATTGGAGTAAGTCCTCTAACCAATATCCTTATAGAGAGTCTTTATTATTATTCACCAAGTACTTTATGTTAACCTTGTACAAGACCACAAAGCACAGATAGAGCCATAGACATCTATATGGCCAGATATAGCTCTTACTGATAAAGAGACACTGATTGGAGTCAAGTCCTTAACCAATATCCTTATAGAGAGTCTTTATTATTGTTCACCCATATGTACTATTAACCCTTGTAAAAGACCACAAAGCACAGATAGAGCCATAGACATTCCTATATGGCCAGATAAGTCTCTACTGATAAAGAGACCCTGATTGGAGTAAGTCCTCTACCAATATCCTTATAGAGAGTCTTTATTTTATTGTTCACCCCAATGTACTTTATGTAACGCTTGTACAAGACCACAAAGCACAGATAGAGCCATAGACATTCCTATATGGCCAGATATAGCTCTCTACTGATAAAGAGACACTGATGGAGTCAAGTCCTCTAACCAATATCCTTATAGAGAGTCTTTATTTTTTGTTCACCCATGTACTTTATGTTAACGACTTGTACAAGACCACAAAGCACAGATAGAGCCAAGACATTCCTATATGGCCAGATATAGCTCTCTACTGATAAAGAGACACTGATTGGAGTCAAGTCCTCTAACCAATCCTTATAGAGAGTCTTTATTTATTGTTCACCCAATGTACTTTATGTTAACGATTGTACAAGACCCAAAGCACAGATGAGCCATAGACATTCTATATGGCCAGATATAGCTCTCTACTGATAAGAGACACTGATTGGAGTCAGTCCTCTAACCAATATCCTTATAGAGAGTCTTATTTTATTGTTCACCCAATGTAATTTATGTTAACGCTTGTACAGACCACAAAGCACAGATAGAGCCATAGACATTCTATATGGCAGATATAGCTCTCTACTGATAAAGAGACACTGATTGGAGTCAAGTCCTCTAACCAAACCTTATAGAGAGTCTTTATTTTATTGTTCACACCAATGTACTTTATGTTAACGTTGTAGAGACCACAAGCACAGATAGAGCCATAGACATTCCTATATGGCCAGATATAGCTCTTCACTGATAAAGAGACACTGATTGGAGTCAAGTCCTCTAACCAATATCTTATAGAGAGTCTTATTTTATTGTCACCCAATGTACTTTATGTTAACGCTGTACAAGACCCAAAGCACAGATAAGCCACAGACATTCCTATATGGCAGATATAGCTCTCTACGATAAAGAGACACTGATTGGAGTCAAGTCCTCTAACCAAATCCTTATAGAGTCTTTATTTTATTTTCACCCAATGTACTTTATGTTAACACTTGTACAAGACCAAGCACAGATAGAGCCACAGACATTCCTATTGGCCAGATATAGCTCTCTACTGATAAAGAGACCTGATTGGAGTCAAGTCCTCTAACCAATATCCTTATAGAGAGTCTTTATTTTATTGTTCACCCAATGTACTTTATGTTAACGCTTTTACAAGACCACAAAGCACAGATAGAGACATAGAATTCCTATAGGCCAGATATGCTCTCTCTGATAAAGAGACCCTGATTGGAGTCAAGTTCTCTAACAATATCCTTATAGAGAGTCTTATTTTATGTTCACCCCATGTACTTTATGTTAACGTGGTACAAGACCAAAAGCACAGATAGAGCCACAGACATTCCTATATGGCCAGATATAGCTCTCTACTAAAAGAGACCCTGATTGGAGTCAAGTCTCTAACTAAATCCTATAGAGAGTCTTTATTTATTGTTCACCCAAGTTACTTTATGTTAACGCTTGACAAGACCACAAAGCACAGATAGAGCCACAGAACATCTATATGGCCAGATATAGCTTCTACTGATAAAGAGACACTGATTGGAGTCAAGTCCTCTAACCAAATCCTTATAGAGAGTCTTTATTTTATTATTCACCCAATGTATTTATGTTAACGCTTGTACAGACCACAAAGCACAGATGAGAATAGACATTCCTATATGGCCAGATATAGTCTCTACTGATAAAGAGCACTGATTGGAGTCAAGTCCTCTAACTAATATCCTATAGAGAGTCTTTATTTTATGTTCACCCAAGTACTTTATGTTAACGCTTGTACAAGACCCAAAGCACAGATAGAGCCATAGACATTCCTATATGGCCAGATATAGCTCTTACTGATAAAGAGACACTGTTGGAGTCAAGTCCTCTAACACAATATCCTTATAGAGAGTCTTTATTTTAATGTTCACCCAATGTACTTTATGTTAACGCTTGTACAAGACCACAAAAGCACAGATAGAGCCATAGACATTCCTATATGGCCAGATATAGCTCTCTACTGATAAAAGAGCACTGATTGGAGTCAAGTCCTCTAACCAATAACCTATAGAGAGTCTTTATTTTATTGTTCACCCAATTACTTTATGTTAACCTTGTACAAGACCACAAAGCACAGATAGAGCCACAGACATTCCTATATGGCCAGATATAGCTCTCTACTGATAAAGAGACACTGATGGAGTAAAGTCCTCTAACCAATATCCTTATAGAGAGTCTTTATTTTATTTTCACCCAATGTACTTTATGTTAACACTTGTACAAGACACACAGCACAGATGAGCCATAGACATTCCTATATGGCCAGATATAGCTCTTCTACTGATAAAGAGAACCTGATTGGAGTCAAGTCATCCAACTAATACCTTATAGAGAGTCTTTATTTTATTGTTCACCCATGTACTTTATGTTAACGCTTGTACAAGACCACAAAGCACAGCTAGAGCATAATAGACATTCCTATATGGCCAGATATAGCTCTCTACTGATAAAGAGACACTGATTGGAGTCAAGTCCTCAACAATATCCTTATAGAGAGTCTTTATTTTATGTTCACCCAATATACTTTATGTTAACACTTGGAAACACAAAGCACAGATAGAGCCAGACATTCCTATATGGCCAGATATAGCTCTCTACTGATAAAGAGACACTGATTGGAGTCAAGTCCTCTATAAATACCTTATAGAGAGTCTTTATTTTATTGTTCACCCAATTATACTTTATGTTAACACTTGTACAAGACCCACAAGCACATAGAGCCATAGACATTCCTATATGGCCAGATATAGCTCTCTACTGATAAAGAGACACTGATTGGAGTCAAGTCCTTAACCATAACCTTATAGAGAGTCTTTATTTTATTGTTCACCAATGTACTTTATGTTAACGCTTGTAGAGACCACAAAGCACAGATAGAGCCATAGGACATTCCTATATGGCCAGATATAGCTCTCTACTGATAAAGAGACACTGATTGAAGTCAAGTCCTCTAACCAATATCCTTATAGAGAGTCTTTATTTTATTGTTCACCCAATGTACTTTATGTTAACGCTTGTACAAGACCACAAAGCACAGATAGAGCCATAGACATTCCTATATGGCCAGATATAGCTCTCTACTGATAAAGAGACACTGATTGAAGTCAAGTCCTCTAACCAATATCCTTATAGAGAGTCTTTATTTTATTATTCACCCAATGTACTTTATGTTAACGCTTGTACAAGACCACAAAGCACAGCTCTCTACTGATAAAGAGACACTGATTGAAGTCAAGTCCTCTAACCAATAACCTTATAGAGAGTCTTGATTTTATTGTTCACCCAATGTACCTTATGTTAACGCTTGTACAAGTCCACAAAGCACAGAGAGAGCCATAGACATTCCTATATGGCCAGATATAGCTCTCTACTGATAAAGAGACACTGATTGGAGTCAAGTCCTCTAACCAATAACCTTATAGAGAGTCTTTATTTTATTGTTCACCCAATGTACTTTATATTAACGCTTGTACAAGACCATAAAGCACAGATAGAGCTATAGACATTCCTATATGGCCAGATATAGCT
>JAACNH010000010.1:1782683-1833966 GCA_019447015.1 Hymenochirus boettgeri | reverse complement strand
GTAGCTCTCTACTGATTCAGAGACCTGATTTGGAATCAAGGCCTCTGAACCCAATAACCCACTGATAGAAATATTAATAATATTTTTTTTTTTTTCCCCAATTAAAAAAAAAAAAATTTAATGTCTTCCTTATAACTGTTAAGTAAAGGCAAAACAGATTCTCAGCCAACAGTCCAGTCTGTACAAAGTTACACCCCCCCTTTCCACTGATAAATGACATAGCGTTGCTAGAAATGGGAATTTATCGGCTGTAAATGCAAACCTTTCTTATTCCAACATGTATTTGTCTCTCAGTCTGTTTCCTATAGTAAAAACCAATTGATTCAAGTCGTGTGAATTTTTATTACGGCGACGCTGTTTTTTCTGTATCTGGTGGGGCAGGAGCAAATTGTCATGATCAATTATTCGCTCTTACACTGCAATAGAATGAGAAGAGTCTTTCATATGGAGCCCCAGTTAGATTATGTATTAATGTGGAACAACCCCAAATCCGTTAACCATTCAAAAACACTGATAATACTTTTAGTTCTGGTGTTTGGGAATTGATCAAATATCACGGTAAACATGCAGAACTTTATTAATATTATTGTGGATTTATATATCTTCCGTGGCGCTTACAATTCCATGTATACATTCACATCAGGCCCTGCACCGAAGAGCTTACAATCTAAGCACATTTATGAAATATACAAACTAGTGATGGCCAGTTCCGCGGCGTGGTTTGGGATCGCCAGCAGGATTGTACCTCGTTCGCGAACGGCGGATATCGCGAATTTCCCATTTTTGCGCTTCTGAACTTTTCCGAACCGCGGTTTTCGAAAATTTCGAAATACGAGGATTTCTCGTATTTTCAAAATACGGGAAAATACGAGAAAATCGCAGATTACGTATTTTCGCAGAATCCTCGTATTCGAAGAATCCTCGTATTTAAATTTAATAGGTTTTCAATGGGTCTGCTCTCGATTTTCCAAGAATTTTCGAATTTTTTGAAAATTCACGAATACTCAAAAGGACCAGATTTTGCGAAGTTCGAGCTACTCTACTACAAAACCTACCAGTTGTCTTTATGATTGTGGGGGGAAAGCCGAGTGCCTGGAGGAAACCCACGCAAGCACGGGGAGAACATACACACTCTTGCGATGTGTCCAAGGGTGGAATCGAACTCAGGACCTCAGCGCGCAAGGCTGTCAGTGTGTAACCATATCATTTGCAGCAATAGTGGTATCGCGTTGGATTTCTAATGTTCCTTTTAAAAATTTTTGCTATGTTACCCCTATAATTTATCGGTCACATATCGTTTGGTGAATGCGTTTTTTAGGACTAAGCGGTGCAGACGAAAAGAACTCTTAATAATACAAAAACAGAAGCCAGTTCACATCCAATTATTTGCTTATATTTTACTTTCCATGTGATTGTGACTTACAAAAGCCTGCCCTCTCTCATGGATAAATTAAAGCAATTAGTTTCAATAACTTGGCCAAATTAGTAAGCCAGCAACCACTTTATTAAGAACACTTAAAAACCACAATATGTAATTAATACCCAGTGTCACTGAATTTTTGAGGGATATCTAAAACTACAATGTGGCTGTAAAGTACCGATAACCCAAGAATAGGTAATGACCAAATGCCCGGTTCTTAAATGATCTCCATAAATTTCTACTTTAAGGGCAAACGGTGGTTCAAACAGTTAGGTTAAATTAAAAGTCTGCTGGTCTTTCGTTTAAAATGAGCCCTGAAATTCCATCACTGGCTTCAGCCTAAGAGAAATTACACTGCAAATAATATTCCAAACTCCTGCTTTCCGTAGCTTGAGTAACATCGCCTGACCCTTCTGCTCCTCCCCTTTCCCCATGGCACAGCATGCTCACTTAAAACTTAGGGCCATACTTATAAAAGCAGTTTATGATCGCTAAATTCTACGATAACGAATAAGAAATCTAAGGACCGCAATCGTAGATTTACATTCCCATAGAAGCCATTGTGGTAGTTGAGTTAGTAGTCAAACGTTGGTCAATTAACCGATAACTCACGCTACATATAATGTGCCAGTACCGCACGTTTACAAATATGCCGTTAATGCTGGGAAAGACAGGAGAAACCCTGCACAGATTGATTAACAGATGGGGTGGGGGTATTAATGCCGACAGAATAGGACACAATGGCTGAAAGCAAAGTGTTCAGGAAGTTATATAGCTAAACCTTTCCTAGCAACATAATTTCTCACCAGTTTAATACGTAGATGTGATCCACGGTTTTTCTATGATAAGATGGAAGGGCTTTATTAACCCCAACGTATCGGAGACAAAGTTGCTCTTTATGAATGCCAACTATATTTTGACTTGATTTTGTGTTTTTATTCTTTGCCTGTCAACTTTATAGAAACTAACCCAAGTTAGAAGACAGTCTGGGTTATTGTAGTTATTATATAGTAATTTGGCTGTTCGGTATTTTGTAAAATGACATTGTGCACTGACAGTTCTTAAATTGTGAGTTCACAGCTTTGGAAATCTACATAGATTCCCCTTTTCGAAACAAACTTGTTGTCAAGGACGTTATATTGACGTAAGATTGTCTGAACTTCGCAAAATCCGGTTCACTCTCGAGGGATCCACGAATTTTCTAAAAAAATCGTCGAAAATACGAGGATTTTCGACAAAATATGAGGATTCTGCGGAAAATAGAAATCTCGATTTCTTGTATTTTCCGCTATTTTCGAAAATACGATAAATTGACCGTATATTTCGAAAAACATTGAAAACGCGGTCGAAAGTCGGAAGCGCGGAAAACCAAGAAAATCTGCGAAATGCCTTGAGAGTCAGCATCCGCGGGGATCGGTGCGCGGGTGGGTTCCAATCTGTCTCTAAGATTCCAATCCAAACAGAGAGTTTTCTGGAGAGACCCCAACCAAGTGTTTGGCTTCCATCCTCAACCTTATATTCGGCCACATGCGCTCCCAATACAAAGCTAGGCGCATGATGGGAATGCGGATTTGCGGGAGGTACGTGTTTCAGTGTCCCGGGCATTCTACTATTCACAGGGAAGTGGAATTGGCAGATTCCAACTCCCTGCAAATGAATAGAAACAGATTTCATGTAGCCAAAAAAACAGTTTAGTGTCCCTAGCGCTTGCTTATTGTACGTTCTATGGGGCATACCATTTTTTTGCACAACGCGTTCCCATAATGGACAAAATAGCAAAATCAATGCGAGCCCCAATGCGGAAACAATCGTAACAAAGCAACATGTGAACACGCAACACAACAGGATGCACACGCAAGACATGCGGATAACCATGGAGCTTCGGGTGCGGGTTGTAGGGGCTCAGGAGTTGAGGAAAAATGCAACACTGGGACATTTTCCGATCATCACAATCTACGCCTTGGATCTGCATTTGGCTATTGTTGCCGGCAAGTACCGCCACTTCTTGTGAATATACCGGTACACCACAAATGTACAATACGAGCGCGGTTTTAATGCAATAACGCGGTCGACATTCCATTAGCGCTGTTTATACGCACGTAAAATAACACGCTGGACGTGTAAAACACTATTAGCAATTGTGACTAAACTGTGTGTTATTTAACGGGAGCGCCATATGGTATAAATGCGTTTTTACATAGCGATTGGTCCGGGGTGTGTTATCGGGTCATTCCCCTAAGGTTGGGTTTCTAGCCGTTCGCGTTTGAAAAGGAAATTGATTGATATAAATGTGTACGTAAAAGTTAATAAAGAGTGAAAGAGGAATATAAGGAGGGGAGAGAAATATTCCCAGTTGAATAATTTAGCCAGATATCATAATATAAAGGACATTGGGGATGCCTTTTACTGCATTTCGAATCCAATGTTCAAATGTGCTACTTAGAAAGTTGGCACAAATGTAACTTACAAGTGCGATGTGGGGTTCAGGTTGCAAAAAGGATAAAGGGGACTGGCGACCGAATCCGTCATATTTTTTCATGTGTCTACAACTGGATTATTCATGGTTGGGCTGCAGCACACGTTGGGGAGAAGCCTGCTCACGAGAAACCTCTTTAGCCTAAATAATCATATAAATCTCTTCTGTGAATTCAGTGTTCCAGACACAGAGGGTTTTTTCTTTGGTAGGGATGTGAAAGCAAGTCTTGTCATTCATAATAAATTAGTGTAGAATGAACAGAGCGAGGAGGAAACAATGAACGCTTCTGTTGGAAAAAAATGCAAAAAGTGCATAACCGTAACAAAGTTTTATGGGCTATAATTAAGGGAATATAAGGGAAGGGAAGAGCCCATGGTACTAAACACCAGACTACCATGATAAGGTTGACCATGCTCCTGGCCGATAACAAACACATATGAGGCTTTAACAAGGGATCCCCAGCCGTTACAAGAAAAGCGGTATAGCGCTTACTACAAACAAGCTCAAAAGGTAAAGCCATTGACCGAGCAAGTGTATCATCGCCAACACTACCCTGGGAGGCACATCCATGCATATATGGACTCCCAAAGATACATAAGGAAGGGGCCCCCACTAAGAATATAGTCAGCAGCATACAACTCTGTAAACATACAAAGTGGCAAATATCTAGCTAATCTTAGGAACATTGTGGGAAAGTTCTAAGCATCACATCAGAACTCTCAGTGTGATTTCACAACAGATTGAAGATAGATATAGTACTCGTGCAGAGAAAACTATGGTTGTCCTATGATGTGACATCTCTCTCACTTGTATACCCACCACTGAGACTGTTTATATGGTGTGAGGAAAACGGCATGGGCCAAGACAGCACTCTTACCAGCAGAACTGACCTCCACCCAGAACAGGTGTGTTCCTTACTGGACGTGTGCCTGAATTACCACCTATTTTCAAAATTACAGGGATAAGTTCTATAAGCAAAAACTATGGGATGTGCTATGATCTCACCGTTTCACCCACTGTGGCACCTTACATGGAGGTTTAGTAAAACATGCACTTAATACATTAAGGTCATAGCAACCCAGCCACTGGTTCAGAGATGTTGATGACAACCTGGGTTTAAAATCCCCAGAAGGAAGTACAAGGTTCACAGAACACATTAAGGCGAGGTATTATCTAGCACCAGCACATCAAATTTACAAGGGACGATACAAAACAAAACAAAAATCGCTTTATTGACTGATGGTTAGAATCAGGGAGACCATGGTAAACTGGAAGTAGAGGTTTACAGAAAACCAACCAAACACAGATCAGTATTTGATGTTTGGACTCCCATTCTGCCCCTTTAGATTCCAAAGCGGGGGTCATCAGAACCTTGGTGCAACACAGAAGCCGAGGAGGAACTCCCCACTAAACACAGAGCTCAGAAATCCCAACTAGCAGAGCTGAGAACATCCCCACTAACACAGAGTGAGGAGTAACATCCCACTAGCACAGGCTGAGAAAATCCACTAGCACAGAGCTCGAAACAACCCCACTAACACAGACTGAGAACATCACCACTAGAACAGAGCTGAGAAAATCCCCAACTAACACAGAGCTGAGAACATCCCCACTAGCACAGAGGGAAGGCTGAAAAGAAATGATGAAAACATCTCAGAGGAGCCCTTAAACCTTGTGGATATCCAGACTGGGCCTTTGTCAAAAGAAGTAGAAGGAAAAAGAAAAGAACACGAATACCAACAGTGAAGGGGAAAAGCAGACAGGAGGAAAAGAAGAACATGGTCATCCCATATGTAGCAGGGGTCTCCGAGAAAATTAACAAAGAATTTTCAAAAAACACCGTTATCCTGTCTGCTTTAAACCGAAACAACACGCTGCGGCAGCAATTGGTACATCGAAAAGACCCAATTAACGAAACACAAGAGAAAAGCGACATCCTATACGCAGTGCAGTGCAGTTGAAGAGTGAATCATATAAGCAGTGCAGGGCAGTGAAGAGTGACACCATATATGCAGTGCAGGCAGTGAAGAGTGATTCATATATGCAGTGCAGTGCCCAGTGAAGAAGGCTCTGATTGTAGTGGGGGAGGACCAAACAGCAACTGCATCAAGTGTGAGGGCCCAGCACAGAAAAGAGCCAATTCCTCAGGTCAGGACTCAGCCGTGTGTACCTGCATCGTAAGGATACAAGGACATACCTTTTAAGATTGTAATGTTAAACATATGGCAAGGAACAGGATGGTTCAAGAGAGGTGTTAAGGAGGCCATGATGTGAAAATAAAGAAACCAAGCCTAACTGAGGTGGGGGGGTTCGACACCAACTGTCTGCCATGTAACAATTGCTGTTTTAACACCTCTACTCGGGCGTCCTATTAACACCTCTTAGCCAATATCAATCACACCCTAACACTGGCTGGTGTGATTGTGATATGCTAATTGATTTTCCAGGGTTACATAATTTGACAACAGATCTTGTACAAGTCATTCTGAATTGAGAAAGACAGTCGGGTAGAATATGACTCGCGAAACGTCTTCAAGGAACTACATTTCAAGTCGTGATCTAATTGAATTACAAAGAGTTACATTGTAGATTTACAAAGGACCATTTCTCCTGAGACATTACACAACATAACTAAATTAGAGAGGACAAAGGTGATCAATTTCAAATGGCTTAACCCCCATTCTGTACCAGGATGTTTTGTGAACCTCTAATGCTATAGAGTTTACTATGGGATAAAGCAGATTGGGGAAATGCCGGTTATAGGGTCTGACATGGTGTTTCATTCCAATTGGCCACACACTGGTCGTAAGCAGCCGTGCTCAAAAGATGAGCATTGTACCTGAAAACATCACAGAGATTGGATCGCTGGGTCCTAATGAAGGCAGAACCAAAGCAGAAAGAAAAGCTTTCCCAATATGCTCTACCCTACACTAAGGAGAAATGTTCAGGTTTTAATATGAAGGAAATGATTGAAGAAGTACGGAACATAAAAAGGGTCGGTCCTGGAATTAAATAGGGAGAAGGTGGGGAGATTTTCCCCAAGTCTGTAACCTAAGTACAGGTGATGTGTGCCAGGTGATGTGCCCAAACATAGTGATTAAATTGAAGCTAACAGATTACGGAAAGTGTTAGGGCGAGAAGTTAATCCTTCGTGCGGTTGGCTGGGCAGTGGGTATCGTGTGAGAAAGAGCCCACGTAACACGAGCAATGGATTTAAATAACTGAGTCAGCGCTACTATTTGGTAACACCATTCTAACGGGCAGCCCTTCGAGATTTACCACCAGAGCGCAATCGGTTATAACCCCCATTTACCCGAGTGATTGCAAAATAAAAGCCTAAAAAATCACAAACCTGTTTGTTTCCATTTGAAGTCGTTTAATACATAACTGGCACCCTTTTAGGAATATTGTAAGCATGAATTTGCACTAAGTGCAAAAACTCATTTTTCTTTTTCTAGTTAGTAAAGAGTATATGGTATCGCTATCGACACTTACCGCAGATACCACCAAACTATTCGCCAGCAGCTGGAGTTCCGATATATTCCAATGGAGCTTCTGTATATAGTAACATAAATATAGTATGTAATTCTATGATTTACCCAGCAGAAACACTGGTGAATAGCCGGTTGGGAGACCTACCACTTGTACTTTATCTCAATATAACGTCCTCTAGGAATCTCTTTTATGTGAACCATCTGCTACATGGCTCCTCACAGGTTAGTATGAACGGTTAAAGGTAGGGTGATTGGCTAATATTCTCCTCCATAAAGAGAATTAGTTAAGCCAGGGAGGGAGGGAAGCTCATTTGGTCCATTGATATTGGAATGTAAGTACACACCTATATAATAAATCCAGTGATTTCACTATTTAGATTGGAAGCAAAATGTAATATTGTATTTTCGTAAAGAGCCAAGTTAGAAATTCACATTGGATTGCTGGTGCCGGTGGTATTGGCTGCTCTTTTAAAATAAATTCCTTTTATTTCTAATGATTCGTTTATGTACAACTCCCATTCAATCTTTATTTTATCAAACTCTACCACACGACAATTACGGATCAAAATAATAATAATGTTGGTCCTCAAAGAGAAAAAACCAGCACACTTGTTGCCTTTTAAGAACCATCATCAGGATTAAGTTCGCACTTGGACATCTGGGGGTACTAGAAATGGACCAAAGAAATAGGAAATTGAAAGTGTGTAATCCAACACAAAGGGAAACCATCGCTTTTATCTGGTAATGATGCAGTTGATACATAATACATAGTGATCCGAATTAAGGGAGAATAGGGGAATATTTCATTATAAAGTCATAGATTCCTGGCGATTCCATGATTTCAGTCTTCCAATCATTCATGACCCAAAAACCTTTTACTGGACGTTAATCAAGTATCAGGTGAAAATATAAAAGAAATAATATCAGGGACAAGTGGTTTCTCAAATAGTACACTGTAAGGGGAACATATCCCTTATATATCACTGTTAAGGGGTAATTCCCTAATATAGTGGGAAATTATCCTGATATATTACACTGTAAGGGGAAACATACCTTATATACCTGTAGATTATTATATATTTCGTAAGATAGCCATATCATGAAGGTGAACTATCTTATATATACACGTAAGGGGACATTATCCCTATATATTACCCTGTAAGGGGCCATTATCCCTGTATAGTACACGTAAAGGGGACACACTATCCCTTATATATTACACGTAAGGGGGAACATATCCTATACTATTACACTGTAAGGGGAAACATTCTCCTTGATATATTACACTGGTAAGGGGAAATTATCACTGATATATTACACTAGAACATATTAAGTAGGAACATTATCCCTTTAATTACACTGTAAGGGGAACATTATCATTATATATTACACTGTAAGGGGACCATTTCCTTATATATAAACGTAAGGGGAAACATTGATCCTTATATATTACACTGTAAGGGGAACATTATCCCTTATATATTACCTGTAAGGGAACATTATCCCGTTATAGTATTACATGTAAGGGGAAAATCATACACTGTAATTATCCCTTATATATTACACTGTAAGGGGAACAGCTTATCCCTTATATATTACACTGTAAGGGAAATTAGCCTATATATGACACGTAAGGGGAACATTAACTTATAATTACACTGTGTAAGGGCAACATTATCCCTTATATATTACACTGTGGAGGAACTTTATCCCTATATATTATCACGTTAAGGGGACACAATTATCTCCTCTATATACACTGTAAGGGGACTACTAAACCATAGGGCTACCTAACCTTAGGCCATATTTATTAGTACACTGTAAGGGGAACATTATCCTTATATATTACACTGTGAAGGGGAACATTATGCACTAGTATCTTACACTGTAATGGGCATATCCTATTATTCCATTAAGACATATCTTATCTAACACGGTAAGGGTCTATATATTACATTGACATGCCTTATATATTACACTGTGAAGGGGAACACTTTTTATCCTTATATATTACACTGTAAGGGGAAATTATCCTTATCATAGTCACTGTAGGGGACATTTATCAGTATATTATTACACGCTAAGGGGAACTTATCCCTTAGTATATTACACGTTAAGGGAGGACATTATCCTTATATCATTCACTGTAAGGGGACATATCCCTTATATATACACTGTAAGGGGTCACATATCCCATCTAGATATAACTGTAAGGGGAACATATCCCTTATATATACATGTAAGGGGAAACATTATCCCTTATTTTACACTGTATAAGGGGAAACATTATCCTATTATTACAGTATTAGGGGAAAACATTATCCCTATATATTATTACACTGTAAGGGGAACATTATCCTATATATTACACTGAAGGGGAACATTATCCTGTATATATTAACTTAAGGGGAACATTATCTTATATATTACACTGTAAGGGAAACATTATCCCTTATATATATAGACATATCCTAATTACGTAAGGGGAACATTCCTTATATTCACTTGGAATTCATTATATTACACTGTAAGGGGAAACAGTTATCCTTATATATTACACTGTAAGGGGAACATTATCCTTATATAACTGTGAACACCATTTATTCGTAAGGGGAACTTATCCATTATATATTCACGTAAACTACCTTAGTACCTGTAAGGGGAACATATCCTTATATATTACACTGTAAGCGGGACACATTTATCCCCTTATCTATTACATGTAAGGGGACATTATCCTTATATATTTCACTGTAAGGGGAACATTATCCTTAGATAGTACCTTGTAAGGGGAACATATCATTATCTAAGGCCATAGTTATAGATTTAACACTGTAAGGGACATAGAAACCGTTAAGAGGTACACATATATATTACACTGTAAGGGGGTGTCTTTAAACACGTGGACTTACCTTATATATGTACACTGTAGGGGCGAACATATCCTTATATATTACACGTAAGGGAGAACATTTATCCCTTAATATATTACACGGTGTAAGGGGAACATTATCCTAATTACATAGGCAATTATATCTTACACTGTAAGGGGAACATTATCCCTTAATATTACACTGGAAGGGCGACACATTATCCCTTATATATTACACGTAAGGGGAAACAGTAATCCCTATATATTACACTGAAGGGAACATTATCCCGTATAATTACACTGAAGGTGAACATTATCCCTTATATATCCTGTAAGGGGAACATTACCTATATATTAAACTGTAAGGGACCCTATTTCATAAGGGAACATTATCTTATATATTACACTAGTAAAGGGGATAATTATCCCTTATAATTACACTGTAAGGGGAATTCTATATAACACTTATACCATTATTATTACTTACACTGTAGGGAACTACATATATATTACTTAGACATTATACTTATATTAGACACTGTAAGGGGAACCATATCCATTATATATAACAACTGTAAGGGGAACATATCCTTATATATTTACCACTGTAAGGGGAACATTATCCCTTATAAGTACACTGTAAGGGGAACATTTCCTTATATTATACACTGTAAGGGGAACATTATCCTTATATATTACACCTGTAAAGGGGAAAAGGATTGTCCTATATATTACACTGTAAGGGAACATTATCATTATAATACACTGTAAGGGGAACAGTTATCCATTATATATTACACTGTACGGGAACATTATCCCTTATATATGAACTTAAGGGGAAATTATCCCTATATATTACACTGTAAGGGGGAAAAATTACGTTATATATTACACTGTAAGGGGAACATTATCCATAATTTCGTAAGGGGCATTACTTAATATTACACTGTAAAGGGAACGTTATAGCCCTAATATTACCACTGTAAGGAGAATTATCCATTAATTAATACACTGTAAGGGGAATTATCTATTATACCACTGTAGGAACATATCTATATTACACTGTAAGGGGGAACAATTATCCTTATATATTTACACTGGAATCCTATAGGGTAACATGTATAGGTATAAACATGTACGAAAATGCATTCATGTAGGGAATATATATTACATGTAAGGGGAACATTATCCCTTATATATACATGTTTGTATTACGGGGAAAGAAAAAACATTATCCCTTATATATTACACTGTAGGGGAAAACATTATCCTTATAATACCTGTAAGGGAACATTATCCTTAATAATACACGGTAAGTGATAATTATCCTTATATATTACTGTAAAGGGGAACATTATCCTATATAGTACACTGTAAGGGGAAAATTATCCTTAGTATATTACACTTGGAAGGGGAACATTATCCTTATATATAACTGTAAGGGGAACATTATCCCTTATATATTACACTGTAAGGGGTATCCTACGAACACTGTGAACATATCCTTATATATTACACTGTAAGGGAGAACATTATCCTATATAGTTACACTGTAAGGGGGACATATCCTTATATGATTACACGTAAGGGAAACATATATCTTATATATTACACTGTAAGGGGACAACAATATAATAATGGCATACCTTATGATTAACTGTAAGGGGACATGATCCCTTATATATTATTACAGTGTATAGGGAACATTACCTTATTATATTACACTGTAAGGGGAACATTAAACCTATATATTACACGTAAGGGGAACATTTATCCTTATATATTACACTGTAAGGGGAACATATCCATTGATATATTACACTGTAAGGGAATCATTACTCTATTGATATTACCACGTAAGGGGAAACATTATCCTTATATATTACACTGTAAATGGGACAATTATCCATTATATATTACACTTGTAACGGGAACATTTCCATTGATATATTTACACTGTAAGGGGAACATTATCCTTATATATTACACTGTAAGGGGAAACATTATCTTATATATTACACTGTTAAGGGATACATTATCCCTATATATTACACTGGTAGGGGACACATATCCACTTGATATATAACTGTAAGGGAGAATGATCCTTACTATTAACACTGTAAGGGAAAATTTATCCTTATAGATACAACTGTGAAGGGAATACATTACTCAAATATTACATGTAAGGGAACAGATATCCGTATATATTACCACTGTAAGGGGTAACATTTTTATCCCTTATATATTACAATGTAAGGGAAAGTATACTAAATTCAGTGACATCCTATATAATTACACTGTAAGGGGGACATTACCCTCTACTATTACTACTGTAACGGGACATTATCCTTATAAATGACACTGTAAGGGGAACATTATCCCTATATATTCCACAAGGAACACATTAAAGGGGAACATTATCCTTATATATTACACTGTAAGGATAATATATACATGTGGGCATTATACCCTTATAATTACACTGAAGGACTGCCTTATTATTCATAGGGGAAATTATCCTTTTTCACTGACTTATCCTTGATATTACACGTGTAAGGGGAACTATCTTTATTTCACGAGGGACATATCCCGTAATATATGTAGGAACACATTAT
Organism: Hymenochirus boettgeri; assembly: GCA_019447015.1. Taxonomy (NCBI): domain Eukaryota; kingdom Metazoa; phylum Chordata; class Amphibia; order Anura; family Pipidae; genus Hymenochirus; species Hymenochirus boettgeri. Next base: position 1,821,089 of record JAACNH010000010.1, on the reverse strand, counting down.
CTGTTACAGTAGGGAAACATAGTATCACTGTAGGGTATCCTTTATTCACTTTAGACATTATCCCAGCATTGGTAAGGGGGACATTATCCCTATATATTACACTGTAAGGGAACATATCCCTTATATATAACACTGTAAGGGGAACAGTTATTCCTTAATATTACACTTGTAAGGGGGACATTATCCATTATATATTACACATGTAAGGGGAACATTTATCCTTATATATACGCTGTAAGGGGAACATTATCCTTATATATTACACTGTAAGGGACAATTTTAAGGAAAAGGTTAAAAGGGAACAATAAATCATAATGTAAAGGGGGGTCTTATCCCTTAGTATATTACATGTAAGGGGACATTAGGTACTACATTACTATATTACATGTAAGCGAATTTCATATATATCACTAGAACTTATTATATATTACACTGTAAGGGGATACATATCCCATATATCACTTGAACATTACCTGATATGACACAGTAGGAACATCTAATAAGTAGTGATTGTCATTATCATATAAATTAGCTCATCCATTATTTACCATAAGGTATTATTTCTTACATGTAAGGGGAACAGATCTATCTTTATACGTAAGAACATACTATATTACACTGTAAGGGGAACACATTATCCCTTATATTTAATGTAAGGGGAACCTTATCCCTTATCTATTACATCTGTAAAGGGAAACCTTATCCCTTATATTACCACTGTAAGGGGAACATATCCTTATATATTACACGTAGAGGGGAACATATCCCTATAATCCAACATGTAAGGGGAACAAATTATAATAATATGTACTGTAAGGGGGAAATTATCCTTATATATTACATGCTGTAAGGGGAACATATCCCTATATAATACACTGTAAGGGGAACATTATCCCTTATATATACACTGTAAGGGGAACATTACCTTATATTATTACGACTGTAAGGGGAAACATATCATTATCATTACACTGAAGGGGAACATGTTCCCTTATATATTACACTGTAAGGGAACATTATCCTTGATATATCACGGTAAGGGAACATGACCTTATTATTCATAAAACTATCATATTTTACAGGTGAAGGGAAATATCCTTATATATGACACTGTAGGGAAAAATCCTCTATTATATTACACTGTAAGGGGAGTGGACATATCCCTTATCTCTACACTTTAAGGGGCACATTTCCCTTCTTACCCCGTAAGTGGAACACACCTTTCCTCACACACGTCACACACTTGTGTCTCCATGTGTGTGAGTCACACACAGTCCGCGAGCAGGCAGAGAGAGAAAGATAACAGGTGAGCGAGCGGGGAGACGGGAGAGGCCGACAAGCCAGCGCGGCCGTCGCGCGGCCGACACGGACAGGACACGGCGAGATGAGGAGAACGAAAGCGAGGGGGGGAAGAGGCGTGGGAGCCGGAGGACAACCAGGCGCAGAAGACCAACGACCAGGCCCACGGAGGCGGGGGTAGATTATGATATGAGGGGCAACGCGGAGAACACATAGCCGGCAGCAGCACGAGGCCACAGCCGCCTCAAATGGCGCCTAACTCAACACACAGCGGTGCCGCAACCAGACAAGCTGCGCACACAAGTCCGCTACTATTCGCAAGCCCACGACGCGCCTGTAGCGCGCCGCGCGAGACCTCTGACACGCATATTTATATTAACTGTAGGGGAACAGGATCCCTTATATATTACACTGTAAGGGGAACATTATCCTTATATAGTTTGACACTGTCAAGGGGAACATTATCCCTTATACTATACAATGGAAGTGCTAATTACCATTTATAATTACACTGGAAGGGAACAGTATCCTATATATAGCACTTAAGGGAAAAAACAGTATCCTTATAATTCACGGTAAGGCGGAAATCCATTACCCTTCTATATTACACTGTAAGGGGAGACATTATCACTTATATATTACACTGTACGGAGAAAAGTATACACCCCTATATATACAATGTAAGGGAACATTATCATTTAAATACACGTAAGGGGAACATTATCCCTTATATATTAAATGTAAGTTAAGGGGGACTATCCTATATTACCGTAGGGGAACATTATCCTTATATATTTCATGTATGTGGAACATTATCCCTAATCTGTACCACTGAAGTGAAATATCCATTTATAATACATTGTAAGGGGAACATATCCATATACTGTACTTTTTTTCCATTATTTCATCCTTTTGTCTCTCTTTCTTTCCTATTCTTTTCTTTCTTTTCCTCTTCCTTTTTTTTTTTTCTTCCTTCTTTTCCTTTCTCTTTTTCTTTTCCTTCCTTTTTCACCCACGCCCTTATCTTGACACCACACCCCCCCCGATATAGCTCTCTACTGATGTAAAGAGGACAACGGATTGGAGTCAAGTCTCTAACCAATATCCTTATCAGAAGTCTTTATTTTATTGTTCACCCAATGTACTTTATGTTAACGCTTGTACAAGACCACAAAGCACAGTAGAAGCCTAGACATTCCTATATGGCCAGAATAGCTCTCTACTGATAAGAGACACTGATTGGAGTCAAGTCCTCTAACCCAATATCTTATAGAGAGTCTTTATTTTATTGTTCACCCAAGTACTTATGTTAACCTTGTACAAGACCACAAAGCACGAGAAGAGCATAGACATTCCTATATGGCCAGATATAGCTCTCTACTGCATAAAGAGACACCTGATTGGAGTCAAATCCCTAACCAAATCCTTTCGTTATAGAGATCTTTATTTTATTGTTCACACCAATGTACTTATTTAACATCTTGTACAAGACCACAAAGCACAGATAGAGCCACAGACATTCCTATAGGCCAGATAGCTCCTCTACTGATAAAGAGACCACTGATTGGAGTCAAGTCCTCTAACCAATATCCTATAGAGGTCTTTATTTTTATTTGTTCACCAGTACTTTTATGTTAACCTTGTACAAGACCCACAACAGCACAGATAGAGCATAGACATTCCTATATGGCCAGATATAGCTCTCTACTGATAAAGAAGAACACTGATTGGAGTAAGTCCTCTCAACCAATACCTTATAGAGAGTCTTTATTTTTTGTTCACCCAATGTACTTTATGTTAAACTTGTACAAGACCACAACAGCACAGATAGAGCCATAGACCTCCTATATGGCCAGATATATCTCTCTACTGATAAAGAGACACTGATTGGATTCAAGTCCTCTAACCAATATCCTTATAAGAGGTCATTTATTTTATTGTTCACCCAATGTACTTTATGTTAACGCTTTGTACAAGACCCAAAGCACAGAAGAGCCATAGACATTCCTAATGGGCCAGATATAGCTCTCTACTGATAAGAGACACTGATTGGAGTCAATCCTCCTCTAACCAATATACCTTATAGAGAGTATTTATTTTATTGTTCACCAATGTACTTTATGAACGCTTGTACAAGACCACAAAGCAACAGATAGAAGCCATAGAAATTCCTATTGGCCAAGATAGCTCTCTACTGATAAGAGACCATTGATTGGAGTCAAGTCCTTACCAATATCCTTATAGAGAGTCTTTATTTTATTGTTCACCCAATGTACTTTATAGTTAACGCTTGTACAAGACCACAAAGCACAGATAAGAGCCAATAGTACATGTTTTTTTTTCATAATGCCAGATATAGCTCTCTACTGAAAAGAGACACTGATTGGAGTCAAGTCTCTAACCAAACCTTAAGAGAGGTCTTTTTTTATTGTTCACCCATTACTTTATGTTAACCTGCTACAAGACCACAAAGCACAGATGAGCCAGACATTCCTATATGGCCAGATATAGCTCTCTACTGATAAAGAGACCATGATTGGAGTAAGTCTCTAACAACAATATCCTTATAGAGAGTCTTTATTATTTTCACCCAAGTACTTTATGTAAACTCTTGTACAAGACCACAAAGCACAGATAGAGCCATAGACATTCCTATATGGCCAGATATAGCTCTCTACTGATAAAGAGACACTGATTGGAGTCAAGTCCTCTAACCAATATCCTTATCAGAGAGTCTTTATTTTATGTTCACCCAATTACTTTATGTTAAAGCTGTACAAGACCACAAAGCACAGATAGAGCCATAGACATTCCTATATGGCCAGATATAGCTCTCTACTGATAAAGAGACACTGATTGGAGTAAGTCCTCTAACCAAATAACCCTTATGAGAGTCTTATTTTATTGTTCACCCAATGTACTTATGTAACCTTGTACAAGAACCACAAGCCACAGATAGAGCCCATAAGACATTCCTATATGGGCAGATATAGCTCTCTACTGATAAAGAGACACTGATTGAAGAGTCAAGTCTTACCAATAATCCTTATAGAGAGTCTTTATTTTTATTGTTCACCCAATGTCTTTGTATGTAACGATTGTACAAGACCACAAAGCCACGATAGAGCCACAGACATTCCATATTGGCCAGATATAGCTCTTACTGATAAAGAGACCCTGATTGGAGTAAGTCCTAACCAATATCCTTATAGAGCGCTTTATTTATATTTCACCCAATGTACTTTTGTTAACGCTGTACAAGACCCCAAAGCCAGATAGAGCCATAGACATTACCTATATGGCCCAGATATAGCTCTCTAGATAAAGAGACACTGATGTGAGTCAAGTCCTCTAACCAATATCATTATAGAGAGTCTTTATTTATTGGTTCACCCAATGTACTTTAGTTAACCTTGTCACAAGACCACAAAGACACAGATAGAGCCACTAGACATTCCTATATGGCCAGATATAGCTCTCTACTGATAAGAGACACTGATTGGAGTAAAGTCCTCTAACCAATATCCTTATAGAGAGTCTTTTATTTATTGTTCCCAATGTACTTTATGTTAACGCTGGTACAAGACCACAAAGCACGATAAGCACTAGACATTCCTATATGGCCAGATATACTCTTCTACTGATAAAGAGACCACTGATTGGAGTAAGTCCTCTACCCAATATCCTTATGAGAGTCTTTATTTTATTGTTCACCCAATGTACTTTATGTTAAACGCTTGGTACAAGACCACAAAAGCACAGATAGAGCCATAGACATTCCTATATGGCCCAGATATAGCTCTCTACTGATAAAGAGACACTGATTGAAGTCAAGTCCTCTAACCAACTATCCTTATAGAGAGTCTTTATTTTATTGTCACCCAATGTTACTTTGTTAACGCTTGTAAAGACCACAAAGCACAGAGGCCTAGACATTCCTATATGCCAGACATAGCTCTCTACTGATAAAAGAGACACTGATTGGAGTCAAGTCCTATACCATATCCTTATAGAGAGTCTTTATTTTTATATTCACCCAATGTACTTTATGTTAACGCTTGTACAAGACCACAAAGCCACAGATAGAGCCTAGACACATTCCTATATGGCCAGATATAGCTCTCTACTGATAAGAGACACTGATTGGAGTCAAGTCCTCTAACCAAAACCTTAGAGAGTCTTTATTTATTGTTCACCCATGTACTTTATGTTAAACATCTTGTACAAGACCACAAAGCACAGATAGAGCCATCGACATTCCTATATGGCCAGATATAGCTTTCTACTGATAAAGAGACACTGATTGAGTCAGTCCTCTAACCAATATCCTTATAGAGAGTCTTTATTTTATTGTTCACCCAATGTACTTTATGTAAGCTCTGGTACAGACCACAAAGCACAGTAGAAGCCATACACATTCCTATATGGCCAGATATAGCTCTCTACTGATAAAGAGACAACTGATTGGAGTCAAGTCCTCTAACCAATAATCCTTATGAGAGAGTCTTATTTTATTGTTCACCCAATGTACTTTATGTTAATCGCTGGTACAGAGCCACAAAGCACAGATAAGAGCCCATAGACATTCCTATTGGCCAGATATAGCTCTCTACTGATAAAGAGACACTGATTGGGTCAAGTCCTCTAACCAATATCCTTAATAGAGAGTCTTTATTATTGTTCACCCAATGACCTTTATGTTAACGATGGTACAAGACCACAAAGCCAGATCAGAGCCATAGACATTCCTATGGCCAGATTATAGCTCTCTACTGATAAGAGACACTGATTGGATCAAGTCCTCTAACATATCCTTATAGAGAGTCTTTATTTTATTGTTCACCCACATGTACTTTATGTTAACCTTGTACAAGACCACAAAGCACAGATAGAGCCATAAACATTCCTATATGGCCAGATATAGCCCCTCTCTACTGATAAAGAGACACTGATTGGAGTCAGTCCTCTAACCAATATCCTATAGAGAGGTATTTATTTTATTGTTCACCCATGACTTTATGTTAGCTTGTACAAGACACAAAGCACAGATAGAGCACAGACATTCCTATTATGGCCAGATATAGCTCTCTACTGATAAGAGACACGGATTGGAGTCAGTCCTCTAACCAATACACCTATAGAGAGTTTTATTTTATTGTTCACCCAATTGTACTTTATGTTAACTTGTACAAGACCACAAAGCACAGATAGAGCCAGACATTCCTATATGGCCAGATATAGCCTTCTCTATGATAAAAGAGACATGATTGAGAGTCAAGTCCTCTAACCATATCCTTATAGAGAGTCTTTATTTATTGTTCACCCAATGTACTTTATGTAACGCTTGTACAAGACCCACAAAGCACAGATAGAGCCACAGACATTCCTTATATGGCCAGATATAGCTCTCTACTGATAAGAGACACTGATTGGAGTCAAGTCCTCTAACCATATCCTTATAGAGAGTCTTTATTTTATTGTTCACCCAATGTACTTTATGTTAACGCTGTACAAGACCACAAGCACAGATAGAGCCACTAGACATTCCTATATGGCCAGATTATAGCTTTCTATGAAAGAGACACTGATTGGAGGTAAGTCCTCTAACCAATATCCTTATAGAGAGTCTTTATTTTATGTTCACCAATGTACTTTATGTTAACGCTTGTACAAGACCACAAAGCACAGATAGAGCCATAGACATTCCTCTATGACAGATATAGCTCTCTACTGATAAAGAGACACTGATTGGAGTCAAGTCCCTAACCAATATCCTTATAGAAGTATTATTTATTGTCACCCAATGTACTTTATGTTTACGCTGGTACAAGACCACAAAGCACAGATAGAGCCATAGACATTCCTATATGGCCAGATATAGCTCTCTACTGAAAGAGACACTGATTGGAGTCAAGTCCTCTAACCAATATCCTTATAGAGAGTCTTTATTTTATTGTTCACCCAATGTACTTTATGTAACGTTGTACAAGAACCACAAAGCACAGATAGAGCCCATAGACATTCCTATATGGCCAGATATAGCTCTCTACTGATAAAGAGACAATGATTGAAGTCAAGTCCTCTAACCAATATCTTATAGAGAGTCTGTTATTTTTGTTCACCCAATGTACTTTATGTTAACGCTTGTACAAGACCACAAAGCACAGATAGAGCCATAGACATTCTATATGGCCAGACATAGCTCTCTACTGATAAAGAGACCCTGATTGGAGTCAAGTCCTCTAACCAATATCTATTAGAGAGTCTTTATTTTTATTTTACCCCAATGTACATTTATGTTAACGCTTGTACAAGACCACAAGAGCACAGCTCTCTACTGATAAAGAGACACTGATTGAAGTCAAGTCCTCTAACAATAACCTTATAGAGAGTCTATTTTATTGTTCACCCAATGTACCTATGTTAACGCTTGTACAAGTCCCAAAGCACAGAAGAGCCATAGACATTCCTTATGGCCAGATATAGCTCTCTACTGATTAAGAGACACTGATTGGAGGTCAGTCCTCTAACCATAACCTTATAGAGAGTCTTTTTTTAGTGTTCACCAATGTACTTTATTTAACGCTTTACAAGACCACAAAGCCACATCTTGTATAGATGATGACACCTTTACTGACAAGTAGTACACACTACATATTGATAAAGACACGGTTCGAGTCAAGTCCTCTATCTTTCACTCTTAACCAATTCCTATAGAGAGTCTTATTTTATTGTTCACATAATGTACTTATGTTACGACTTGTACAAGACCACAAAGCACAGATAGAGCCATAGACATTCCTATATGGCCAGATATAAGCTCTCTACTGATAAGAGACCACTGATTGGAGTCAAGTCCTCTAACCAATAACCTTATAGAGAGTCTTTATTTTATTGTTCACCCAATGTACTTTATGTTAACGCTTGTACAAGACCCAAAGCACAGATAGAGCCATAGACATTCCATATGGCCAGAATAGCTCTAATGATAAAGAGCCATATTGGGAAGTCCCTAACCAATATCCTATAGAGAGTCTTATTTTATTGTTCACCCAATGTACTTTATGTTAACGCTGTACAAGACCACAAAGCACAGATAGAGCATAGACATCCTATATGGCCAGATATAGCTCTCTACTGATAAAGAGACACTGATTGAGAGTCAAGTCCTCTAACAATATCCTTATAGAGATCTTTATTTTATTGTTCACCCAATGTAATTTATGTTAACGCTTTGTACAAGACCACAAAGCACAGATAGAAGCCATAGACCTTCCTATATGGCCAGAATAGCTCTCTACGATATAAAGAGACCATGATTGGAGTCAGTCCTCTAACCAATATCTTATAGAGAGTCTTTATTTTATTGTTACCAAAGTAATTTATTAACCTTGTACAAGACCACAAAGCACAGATAGAGCCATAGACATTCCTATATGGCCAGAATAGCTCTCTACTGATAAAGAGACACTGATGTGAGTAAGTCCTCTAACCAATAACCTTATAGAGAGGCTTTATTTTATTGTTACACAATGTACTTATATGTTAACGCTTGTACAAGCACAAAGCACGGAGAGAGCCATAGACATTCCTATATGGCCAGATATAGCTCTCTACTGATAAAGAGACATGTGGAGTCAAGTCCTCTAACCAATACCTTATAGAGAGTCTTTATTTATTGTTTCACCCAATGTACTTTTGTTAACGCTTGTACAAGACACAAAGCACAGATAGAGCCAAGACTTCCTATATGGCCAGACTTAGCTCTCTACTGATAAAGAGACACTGATTGGAGGCAAGTCTCTAACCAATAATCCTTATAGAAGAGTCTTTATTTTTATGTTCACCCAATGTACTTTATGTAACGCTGGTACAAAGACCACCAAAGCACAGATAGAGCCAAAGACATTCCTATATGGCCAGATAAGCTCTCTACTGATAAGAGACCTGATTGGAGTCAAGTCCTCTAACCAATACCTTATAGAGAGTCTTTATTTTATTGTTCACCAATGTACTTTATGTTAACGCTTGTACAAGCCACAAAGCACAGAGAGAGCCCATTAGGAACTTCCTATATGGCCAGATATAGGCTCTCTACTGATAAGAGACACTGATTGGAGTCAAGTACCTCTAACCAATAACCTATAGAGAGTCTTTATTTTATTGTTCACCCAATGTACTTTGATTAACGCTTGTACAGACCACAAAGCACAGATAGAGCATAGACATTCCTATATGGCACAGAAGATAGCTCTCTACTGAGAAAGAGACACTGATTGGAGTAGTTCCTCTAACCATATTCTTATAGAGAGTCTTTATTTTATGTTCACCCAATGTACTTTATGTAACGCACTGTACCAAGACCACAAAGCACAGATAGACCATAGACATTCTATATGGCCAGATATAGCTTCTACTGATAAAGAGACAGATGGAGTCAAGTCCTCTAACCAATACCTTATAGAGAGTCTTTTTTATTGTTCAACCCAATGTACTTTATGTAACATGTGTACAAGACCACAAAGCACAGATAGAGCCATAGACATTCTATATGGCAGATTAGCTTCTACTGATAAAGACATGATTGGAGTAAGTCCTCTAACCAATATCCTTATAGAGAGTCTTTATTTTATTTGTCACCCTGTACTTTATGTTAACACTTGTACAAGCCACAAAAGCACAGATAGAGCCATAGACATTCATATATGGCCAGATATAGCTCTCTACTTAAAGAGACCTGATTGGAGTCAAGTCCCTAACCAATAACTATAGAGAGTCTTTATTTATTGTTTCACCCAATGTACTTTATGTTAACGCTTGTACAGACCACAAAGCACAGATAGAGCATAGACATCATATGGCCAAGATATAGCTCTCTACGGAAAGAGACCTGATTGGGTCAAGTCCTCTAACCAAATCCTTTATAGAGAGTCTTTATTATTGTTCCCCAAGCGTACTTTATGTTAACGACTTGTACAAGACACAAAGCACAGATAGAGCTATAGAATTCCTTATTGGCCAGATATAGCTCTCTACTGATAAAGAGACACTGATTGAGTCAGTCTCTCTAACCAAAACCTTATAGAGAGTCTTGTATTTATTGTTCACCCATTGACTTTATGTTACACTTGTAAAGACCACAAAGCACAGAAGAGCCCTCTAACCAATAACCTTATAGAGAGTCTTTATTTTATTGTTCACCCATTGTACTTTATGTTAACACTTGTACAAGACCACAAAGCACAGATAGAGCCATAGACATTCCTATATGGCCAGATATAGCTCTCTACTGATAAAGAGACACTGATTGGAGTCAAGTCCTCTAACCAATATCCTTATAGAGAGTATTTATTTTATTGTTCACCCAATGTACTTTATGTTAACGCTTGTACAAGACCACAAAGCACAGATAGAGCCACAGACATTCCTATATGGCCAGATATAGCTCTCTACTGATAAGAGACACTGATTGGAGTCAAGTCCTCTAACCAATCTTTATTTTATGTTCACCCAATGTACTTTATGTTAACGCTTGTACAAGACCACAAAGCACAGATAGAGCCACAGACTTCCTATATTGGCCAGATATAGCTCTCTACTGATAAAGAGACACTGATTGGAGTCGTCCTCTAACATATCCTTATAGAGAGTCTTTTTTTATTGTTCACCCAATGTACTTTATGTTAACCTTGTACAAGACCACAAAGCACAGATAGAGCCATCAGACATTCCTATATGGCCCAGATATAGCTCTCTACTGATAAAGAGACACTGATTGAGTCAGTCCTCTAACAATACCTTATAGAGAGTCTTTATTTATTGTTCACCCAATGTACTTTATGTTAACGCTTGTACAAGACCACAAAGCACACAGATAGAGCCTAGACATTCCTATTGGCCCAGATATAGCTCTCTACTGATAAGAGACCTGATTGGAGTCAAGTCCTCTAACCAAAACCTTATAGAGCGTAGACCACAAAGCACAGATAGAGCCACAGACATTCCTATATGGCCAGATGTAGCTCTCTACTGATAAAGAGACCCTGATTGGAATCAAGTCCTCTAACCAATAGCCTTATTAGGAGTCTTTATTTTTTACTTCCACCCAATGTACTTGAGTTAACGCTTGTACAAGACCACAAAGCCCAGATAGAGCCATAGACATTCCTATATGGCCAGATATAGCTCTCTCTATGATAAAGAGACACTGATTGGAGTCACAGTCCTCTAACCAATATCCTTATAGAGAGTCTTTATTTTATGTTCACCCAAGTACTTTATGTTAACGCTGTGCTGTACAAGACCACAAGCACAGATAGAGCCATAGACATCTATATGGCCTATAGCTCCTAACGATAAAAGAGACCTGATTGGAGTAAAGTCCTCTAACATAACCTTATAGAGAGTCTTTATTTTATTGTTCACCCAATGTACTTTTGTTAACACTGTACACAGACCACAAAGCCACAGATAGAGCCATAGACATTCCTATATGCCAGATAGCTCTCTACTGATAAAGAGACACTGATTGAAGTCAAGTCCTCTAACCAATAACCTTATAAGAGTCTTTTATTTTATTGTTCCCCATGTACTTTATGTTAACGCTGTACAAGACCACAAAGCCAGATAGAGCCACAGACATTCCTATATGGCCAGATATATCTCTCTAACTGTAAGAGACCCTGATTGGAGTAAAGTAGCTCTAACCAATATCTTATAGAGAGTCTTTATTTTATTATTCACCCAATGTACTTTATGTTCACGCTTGTACAAGACCACAAAGCACAGATAGAGCCATAGACATTCCTATATGGCCAGATATGCTCTCTACTGATACAAGAGACACTGATTGGAGTCATTCCTCTACCCATATCCTTATAGAGAGTCTTTATTTTATTGTTCACCCAATGTACTTTATGTTAACGTCTGGTACAAGACCACAAAGCACAGATAGAGCCATAGACATTCCTATATGGCCAGATATAGCTTCTACTGATAAGAGACACTGATTGGATAAAGTCCTCTAACCAATATCCTTATAGAGAGTCTTTATTTTATTGTTCACCCAATGTACTTTATGTTAACGCTGGTACAAGACCACAAAGCACAGATAGAGCCACAGAACATTCCTATGGCCAGATATAGCTCTTACTGATAAAGAGAACCCTGATTGGAGTAAAGTCCTCTAACCAATATCCTTATAGAGAGTCTTTATTTTTATGTTCACCCAATGTACTTTATGTTAACACTGGTACAAGACCACAAAGCACAGATAGAGCCATAGACATTCCTATAGGGCCAGATATAGCTCTCTACTGATAAAGAGCACTGATTGAGATCAAGTCCTCTAACCAATAATCCTTATAAGAGTCTTATTTTATTGTTCACCCAATGTACTTTATGTTACGCTTGTACAGACCACAAAGCACAGAGAGAGCCATTAGCATTCCTATATGGCCAGACATAGCTCTCTACTGATAAAGAGACCCTGATTGGAGTCAGTCCTCTAACCAATATCCTTATAGAGAGTCTTTATTTTATGATTCACCCAATGTACTTTATGTTACGCTTGTACAAGACCACAAGCACAGATAGAGCCATAGACATTCCTATATGGCCAGATATAGCTCTCTACGATAAGAGACACTGATTGGAGTCAATCCTCTAACAATAACCTTATAGAGAGTCTTTATTTATTGTTCACCCAATGTACTTATGTTAACACTTGTACAGACCACAAAGCACAGATGAGCCATACATTCCTATATGGCCAGATATAGCTTTCTACTGATAAAGAGAACACTGATTGGAGTCAAGTCCTCTAACCAATATCCTTTAGAGAGTATTTATTTATTGTTCACCCAATGTACTTTATGTTAACGCTTGTACAAGACCACAAAGCACGATAGAGCCAAGACACATTCCTATATGGCCATAATGCTCTCTACTGATAAAGAGACACTGATTGGAGTCAAGTCCTCTAACAATACCTTATGAGAGTCTTTATTTTATTGTTCACCCATTGTACTTTATGTTAATGCTTGTACAAGACCACAAAGCACAGATAGAGCCAGACATTCTATATGCCCAGATATGATCTCTATCTGATAAGAGACACTGATTGGAGTCAAGTCCTCTAACCATATCCTATAGAGATCTTTTTTACATTGTTCACCACAAGTACTTTATGTTAACGCTGGTACAAGACCACAAAGCACAGATAGAGCCATAGACATTCCTATATGGCCAGATATAGCTCTCTACTGATAAAGAGAACACGGATTGGAGTCAAGTCTCTAACCAATATCCTTATAGAGAGTCTTTATTTATTGTTCACCCAATGTTACTTTATGTTACCACTTGTACAAGACCACAAAGCACAGATAGAGCCATAGACATTCCTATATGGCCAGATATAGCTCTCTACTGATAAAGAACACTGATTGGAGTCAAGTCCTCTAACCAATATCCTTATAGAGAGTCTTTATTTTATTGTTCACCCTGTACTTTATGTTAAGCTTGTACAAGACCACAAAGCACAGCTAGAGCCCAGACATTCCTATATGGCCAGATATAGCTTTCTACTGATAAAGAGACACTGATTGGAGTCAAGTCCTCTAACATACCTTATAGAGAGTCTTTATTTTATTGTTCACCCAATGTACTTTATGTTAACGCTTGTACAAGACCACAAAGCACAGATAGAGCCCAGACATTCCTATATGGCCAGAATATAGCTTTCTACTGATAAGAGACACTGATTGGAGTCAAGTCCTCTAACCAATATCCTTATAGAGAGTCTTTATTTATTGTTCACCCAATTACTTTATGTTAACGCTTGTACAAAACCACAAAGCACGATAGAGCCACAGCATTCCTATATGGCCAGATATAGCTCTCTACTGATAAAGAACACTGATTGGACAAGTCCTCTAACCAATATCCTTATAGAGAGTCTTTATTTTATTGTTCACCCATGTACTTTATTTACAAGCTTGTACAAGACCACAAAGCACAGATAGAGCACAGACATTCCTATATGCGCAGATATAGCTCTTCTACTGATAAAGAGACACTGTTGGAGTCAAGTCCTCTAACAATATCCTTATAGAGAGTCTTTATTTTTATGTTTCACCCAATTTCTTTATGTTAACGCTTGTACAGACCACAAAGCACAGATAGAGCCATAGACATTCCTATATGGCCAGATATAGCTCTCTACTGATAAAGAGACACTGATTGGAGTCAAGTCCTCTAACCAATATCCTTATAGAGAGTTTTATTTTATTGTTCACCCAATGTACTTTATGTTAACGCTTGTACAAGACCACAAAGCACAGATAGAGCCATAACATTCCTATATGGCCAGATATAGTCTCTCTACTGATAAAGAGACACTGATTGGAGTCAAGTCCTCTAACCAATATCCTTATGAGAGTCTTTATTTTATTGTTCCCCAATGTACTTTTGTTAACGCTGGTACAGACCACAAAGCACAGATAGAGCCATAGACATTCCTATATGGCCAGATATAGCTCCTAACTAAAGAGACCTGATTGAAGTCAAGTCCTCTAACCAATATCCTTATAGAGAGTCTTTATTTTATTGTTCACCCAATGTACTTTATGTTAACGCTTGTACAAGACCACAAAGCACAGATAGAGCCATAGACATTCCTATATGGCCAGATATCTCTCTACTTTAAAGAGACCCTGATGGAGTCAGTCCTCTAACCAATACTCCTTATAGAGAGTCTTTATTTTATTTTCACCCAATGTACTTTATGTTAACGCTGTGGAACAAGACCACAGAATCACAGCTCTCTACTGATAAGAGACACTGATGGAGTCAAGTCCTCTACCAATACCTATAGAGGAGTCTTATTTTATTGTTCACCCAATGTACTTATGTTAACGCTTGTACAAGCCACAAAGCACAGAGAAGCCTAGACATTCCTATATGGCCAGATATAGCTCTCTACATGATAAAGAGACCTGATTGGAGTCAAGTCCTCTAACCATAACCTTAGAGAGTCTTTATTTTATTGTTCACCCAATGTACTTTATATAACGCTTGTACAAACCATAAAGCACAGATAGAGCATAAGACATTCCTATATGGCCAGTATATAGCTCTCTACTGAAAAGAGACCGTTGGAGTCAAGTCCTCTAACCAATATCCTTATAGGAGTCTTTATTTTATTGTTCACCAATGTACTTTATGTTAACGCTTTACAAGACCACAAAGCACAGATAGAGCCATAGACATTCCTATATGGCCAGATATAGCTCCTCTACTGAATAAGAGACACTGATTGGAGTCAAGTCCTCTAACCATCCTTATAGAGAGTCTTTATTTTATTGTTCACCAATGTACTTTATGTTAACGCTTGTACAAGACCACAAAGCACAGATAGAGCCATAGACATCCTATATGGCCAGATATAGCTCTCTACTGATAGAAAGACCCTGATTGGAGTAGTCCTCTAACCTATCCTTATAGAGAGTCTTTATTTATTGTTCACCCAATGTACTTTATGTTAACGCTTGTACAAGACCACAAAGCACAGATAGAGCCATCAGCCTTCATATGGCCAGATATAGCTCTCTAGATAAAGAGACACTGATTGAGTCAAGTCCTCTAACCAATATCCTTATAGAGAGTCTTTATTTTATGTTCACCCATGTACTTTATGTTAACGCTTGTACAAGACCACAAACACAGATAGAGCCATAGACATTCCTATATGGCCAGACATAGCTCTCTACTGATAAAGAGACCTGATTGGAGTCAAGTCCTCTAACCAATATCCTTATAGAGAGTTCTTTATTTTATTGTTCACCCATGTACTTATGTTAACACTGTACAAGACCACAAAGCACAATAGAGCCATAGACATTCCTATATGGCCAGACATAGCTCTCTACTGAAAAGAGACACTGATTGGAGTAAGTCCTCTAACCATATACCTATAAGAGAGTCTTTATTTTATTGTTCACCCAATGTACTTTATGTTAACGCTTGTACAAGTCACAAAGCACGAGAAGCCATAGACATTCCTATATGGCCAGTATAGCTCTCTACTGATAAAGAGACACTGATTGGAGTCAAGTCCTCTAACCAATAACCTTATAGAGGTCTTTTTTTGTTCCCCAATGTACTTTATGTAACGCTTGTACAAGACCACAAAGCAACAGATAGAGCCCATAGACATTCCTATATGCCAGATATAGCTCTCTACTGATAAAGAGACACTGATTGGAGTCAAGTCCTCTAACAATAACCTTATAGAGTCTTTATTTTATTGTTCACCCAATGTACTTTATGTTAACGCTTGTACAAGACCAAAGCACAGATAGAGCCAAGACATTCCTATATGGCCAGCTATAGCTCTCTACTGAGTAAGAGACCTGATTGGAGTCAAGTCCTCTAACAATAACCTTATAGAGAGTCTTTATTTTATTGTTCACCCAATGTACTTTATGTTAACGCTTGTACAAGCCACAAAGCACAGATAGAGCCAAGACATTCCTATATGGCCAATATAGCTCTTAGTCTCTACTGATAAGAGACACTGATTGGAGTCAAGTACCTCTAACCAATAACCTTATAGAGAGTCTTTATTTTATTGTTCACCCAATGTACTATTTATATACGCTTGTACAAGCCACAAAGCACAGATAGAGCTATGACTTCCTATATGGCCAGATATAGCTCTCTACTGATAAAGAGACACTGATTGGAGTAAGTCCTTAACCAATATCCTTATAGAGAGTCTTTATTTTATTGTTCACCCAATGTACTTTTTTAACGCTTGTACAAGACCAAAAGCACAGATAGAAGCCCATGACATTCCTATTGGCCAGATATAGCTCTCTACGTAAAGAGACACTGATTGAGTCAAGTCCTCTAACCCATATCCTTATAGAGAGTCTTTATTTTTTGTTCCCCAATGTTACTTTAGTTAACACTTGTACAAGACCACAAAAGCCAGATAGAGCCATAGACATTCCTATATGGCCAGATATAGCTCTCTACTGATAAAGAGACACTGATTGGTCAAGTCCTCTAACCAATATCCTTATAGAGAGTCTTTATTTTATGTTCACCCAATGTACTTTATTGTTAACCTTGTACAAGACCACAAAGCACAGATAGAGCCATAGACTTCCTATATGGCCAGATATAGCTCTCTACTGATAAGAGACACTGATTGGAGTCAAGTCCTCTAACCAATAACCTTATAGAGAGTCTTTATTTTATTTTCACCCAATGTACTTTATGTTAACGCTTGTACAAAGACCACAAAGCACAGATAGAGCATAGACATTCCTTTGGCCAGATATAGCTCTCTACTTGATAAGAGACCCTGATTGGAGTCAAGTCCTCAACCAATATCCTTATAGGAGAGTCTTTATTTTATTGTTCACCCAATGTACTTTAGTTAACGCTGTACAAGACCACAAAGCACAGATAGAGCCATAGACATTCTATATGGCGCAGATTAGCTCTCTAATAAAAGAGACACTGATTGAGTCAAGTCCTCTAACCAATACCTTATAGAGAGTCTTTATTTTTATTGTTCACCATTGTACTTTATGTATACGCTTGTACAAACCACAAAGCACAGATAGCCATAGACATTCCTATATGGCCAGATATAGCTCTCTACTGATAAAGAGACACTGATTGGAGTCAAGTCCTCTAACCATATCCTTATAAGAGTATTTATTTTATGTTCACCCATGTTACTTATGTTAACGCTTGTACAAGACCACAAAGCACAGATAGAGCCACAGACATTCCTATATGGCCAGAGTAGCTCTCTACTGATAAAGAGACCCTGATTGGTCAAGTCCCTCTAAACCAATCCCACGATAGATATAATATTCTAATAAATAGTCTTTATAACTGTTACAGTAAAGGCTAAAACAGATTCTCAGCCAAACATTCCAGTCTGTACATAAGTGTACATTCCACTTGATACATGACATAGCCGTTGCTAGAAATGGGAATTAATTCGGCTGTAAATGCACACATTTCTTCTTATTCCCACATGTATTTGTCTCTCAGTCTGTTTCCTATAGTATAAACCAATATGATCAGTCGGTGTGATTTGTATTTACGGCGACGCTGTTTTTCTTATCCGGGGGCGGAGGCGCAAATTGTCATGAATCAAATATTCGGCTAACTGCAATAGGAACTGAGAAGAGCTTCTTTACATATTGAGCCCCCAGTTAGATTAGTGATTTAAATGTGGTAACAACGCCCAACATCAGTTTTAATTTAACAACGACTGATAATACTTTTAGGTTTCTGGTTGTTTGGGATTGATCAAATTAACAACGGGTAAACATGCAGACTTATATATCTTATTGGTGCGATTGTATATATCTTCCCGTGCGCTTACCATCCATGTTTACATTCACGATCAGGCCTGCCCCGAACGAGCTTACAACTCTAAGCCACATTACTAGACAAACAACTAGTTGATGAGGCCGAGTTCCGCGGCGGGTTGGATCCGCAGCCAGATTTACCTCGTTGGCGAACGGGCGATTCCGATGTTTTACCGAATTTCCCGATTTTTGCCCTTCTGACTTTTCCGAACCGCGTTTTCGAAACTTTTCGAAATTCGAGGATTTTCCAGTATTTTCAAATACGAAGGAAATACGAGTAAAGAAATCCACAGATTACGTATTTTCGCCAGAATCCTCGTATTTTCGAAGAATCCGCGTATTTAAAATTTTATAGGTTTTAAATGGGTCGCTCTCAGATTTTCAAATTTTGAATTTTTTCGAAAATTTCAGACGGATACTCAAAACGGACCGATATTTGCGAAGTTTCGGACATCTCTACATCAACATTATCAGTATGTCTTTATGATTGGGGGGAAAAGCCGAGTGCCTGGAGAAACCACAAGCCAAGCACGGGGGAGAGAACATACAAACTCCCTTGCTAGATGTGTCCAAGGGTGGATCGAACTCAGGACCAGCCCGCTGCAAGGTGCAGTTGTTGTAACCATATCATTTGCAGTAAATAGTGGTAATCGCGTTGGGATTTCTAATTGCCTTTTAAAAATCTTTTTTTGCTATGTACCCCCTATTAATTTCGGTCACATATCGTTTGTGATGTGAATGCGTTTTTTAGGACCTAAGCGTTGCGAGAAAAGAACTCTCTAATAAATAACAAAACAAACAGAAGGCCTAGTTCACATCCAATTAATTGCTTATATTTTTAATTTACCAGGTTTGGATTGTCTTAAAAAGCCTGCCTTCTCTCTGGATAAATAACAGAATAGTTCATACTTAGGCCAAATTATTTTAAGGCCAGCAACCACTTATTAAGAACACTTAATAAACCCCAATATGTATCTAATACCCAGTGTCCCTGAATTTTCTGAGGGATATTCTAAACAACTACAATGTGGGCTGTTAAAGTACCGTAACCACAGATAGGAAATGACCAATTGCGCCTGGTTTTAAATGATCTCCATAAATTTTCTACTTAAGGGCAATGTGTCTCCAAACAGTTAGTGGTATAATAAAAGTCTGCTGTCTTTCGTTTTAAAATGAGCCCTGAATCTACATCACTGAGTTCAGCCTAAGAGAAATTACACTGCAATTAATATTCAAACTTCCTGCTTCCGAGCTGGAGTAACATCCCTGACCTCTGCTCCTCCCCTTTCCCCATTGGACAGCATGCTACCTTAAGACTAGGGCCATACTTTTAAGCAGTTTAATGATCGCTAAAACTACGATAACGAATAAGAATCTAGACCGCAATCGTTAGATTCCAAATTCCATAGACAAGCCATTGTTTAGTTTGCTTGTAGTTAGTCAACGAACACTGGTCAATAACCGATTAATCACCGCTAATTATAATG
This sequence comes from Hymenochirus boettgeri, assembly GCA_019447015.1. Classification (NCBI taxonomy): domain Eukaryota; kingdom Metazoa; phylum Chordata; class Amphibia; order Anura; family Pipidae; genus Hymenochirus; species Hymenochirus boettgeri. The sequence continues at coordinate 1,800,907 of JAACNH010000010.1, read as the reverse complement.
TGCAGTACCCGCACTTTAAAATATGCCCGTTAACTGGGGAAAGCGAGAACCTGCACAGATTGTATTAAACAGATGGGGTGGGAGGGTATTACAATGCCGAACAGAGATAGGACACATGGCCTACAAGTGATTCAGGAAGTTATATCTTAAACTTTCCAGCACATAACTCTCACCAGTGTACTAAGATGTGATCCCGGGTCACTTTCTATGTTTAAGATGGAAGGGCTTCTTATTAACCTAAAAACTTTTGATCGCGAGACTAAAGTTGCTGTTATGAATGCCAACTATATTTGACTTGATTTGTTTTTTATTCATCTCTGACCTGTCAACTTAATAGAACCAAACCAAGTTTAGAAGACAGTCTGGGTTATTGTAGTTATTATATAGTTTTGGGTGCGGTTGTGTAAATGACTTGTGCAGCTGACCAGTTCTTAAATGTGATGTTCAAAGCTTTGGAAATCTACATTGAATTCCTCCTTTTCGAAAAACTGTTGTCAGACGTTATATTGACGGTAGAGATGTTCGAACTTCGCACAAAAATCCGGGTCCTCTCGGAGGATCCACGATATTTCTCAAAAAATCTTCGAAAATACGAGGATTCTTTCGAAAAATACAAGGATTCTTGCCCGAAAATACGAAATCTCGATTTCTTGTATTTTCCTCCTATTTTCGAATACAAACTAAATCTCCGTATTTTCGAAAAATTTTCGAAAACGCGGTTCGTAAAAGTCCGGACAGGCGAAAACCAGAAAATCTGCGATATCGCAGCGATCAGGGTTCAAATCTGTACTCTAGATTGCCAATCAAACAGAGAGTTTTTCTGGAGCCCAGTTGTTGGTGGCTTCCATCTCACCTTATCTTCGCAAACACCTGCGCACCAATACAAAACTAGGCACATGATTGGGACATTAGGATTGACCGGTAGGGTAAGTGTTTTCAGTGTTTCCCCGGGCATAGTCTATATTCACAAGGGAATGGGAATTGCGGATCTCAACTCCCTGCAAATATAGAGAAACAGATTTCATGTAGCCAAAAAATACATTTAGTGCCCTTAAGGCGGTACGATGCCCTTTAATATTGATATACTGTGCTGGTTCATCTAGGTGGGCCGATCACATTTTTTTGACAAAACGCGTTTCCATAATGGAAAAGAGCAAACTCACATGCGCCAATCGCGGAACAAATCGTGAACACGCACATGATCGCACACTCAACAACAACAGGATCCACACGCAATAACAATGCCCGATAACATGTGAGCTTCGGTGCGTGTTTGTATGGGCCTCAGGATTTGGGAAAAATGCACACTGGACGATTTTACGATCAATCCAATTTAATCCACCGCTTTATCTGCATTTGGCTATGTGCCGGCAATTACCGCCATCTTGTGAAACATACCGATACAAACACCACAAATGTACAATACGTGCGCGGTATAATCAATCACAGCGTGTACATTCCCATTGCGGGGTTAGTGTTTTACCATACCGCACGTAAAAATACACACTGGACTGGTAAAAACCACTCTAGCAATTGTACTAAAATGGTGTGATTTAACGGCCGCGCCATTGGATAAATGCCGTAGCGATTGGTCGGGGGTGTGTATTCGGTCATTCCCCTAATGTTGGGTTTCTAGCACGTCTGACTTTGAAAGGAAATTGATCTGATATAAATTGTAGTAAAAGTTAATACAATGAACAGGGAGATATTAAGGAGGGAGAAATATTCCCAGTTGAATATTTAGCAGAAATCCATAATTAAAGAACATTGGGGAAGCCTTTATACTATGTTTCAATCACAGTTCAAATGTCCTCTAATAGACACAGTTTGGCAGCAAATGTAACTTTACAGAGTGCTGATGTGCAGGTCAGGGTTGCAAAAGGATAAGTGCGACCGAACTCATATTTTTTTTCATGTGCTCACAACTGGATTTATTCATGGCTTGGGTCGCAGTCACGTGGGGAGAACCGTTCCATGCCTCACCGGGAAAGAAACGCTCTTAGCTAAAATAATATTAAATCTCTCTGTGAACTTCCTGATTACATACACAGAGGTCGGTAGGGATGGAAGCAGTATTGTTCATTCGATTATAAATTGTGCGAGATGACAGTAGCGAGGGAAACAATGAACGCTCTGTGAGGAAAAGTGGCAAAACCGACATACAAGTTTTACTGGGCTATAATTAAAGGGGAAATACGGAAGGGCGGAAGATTCACAGTGGTACTCAACACCTCAGACTACCATGCTAAGGTGACCATTCTCCTGGCCGATAACAAAACACATATTGGAGGCTTTACAAGGCCCAGCCGCCGTACAAGAAAAGGGTCATAACTACTAAAACAGCTTCAAAAAGGTATTAAAGCCACTTGCGAGCTGTATCATCGTCCTCTACCCTGGTAGGCACTCCATGCCAATATGACTCCCAACTTTGCCAAAGATCAGTAAGGACGGGCTCCCACTAAGACCTATAGATCAGCAAGCATCAACTCTGTGAACATACAAATGGCCAAATATCTAAGCTAACATCTGTAGGCCATTGGTGGCAGTTCTAAGCATCCCATCCAGAAACTCTCAGGATTTTTCGCCACCACAGATGAAGATATTAGTCCGGTGCGCGAGAGAATATGGTGCCTTGATGTGACATATCTCTTCACTTGTATACCACCAATGAGACTGTATCATGGTGAGAAAAGGCTCTGGGCCAAGACAGCACTTCTCACCAGGCAGAACTGACCTCAACCCAGAAAAGGTGTGTTCCTTAACTGGAGATTGTGCCTGAATACCACCTATTTTCAAACAGGGATAAGTTCTATAAGCAAAACATGGATTGGGCTATGGGATCTTCCAGTTTACCCACTTGGCCAACCTTTACATGGAGGATTTAGTAAAACAGGCACGTTAATACCTTAAGGTCATAGCACCAGCCACTGTTCGATATGTTGATGACCCCTGGGTTAAAATCACCAGAAGGGAACGTACAAGATCTTTCACAGAAACATAATGCGGTAGACCAAACATTCAAATTTCAAGGGAGATACAAAACAACAAACTCGTTCTTCATTGGACTGCTTGGTAGAAGTCAGGGAGAGAATGTTGTAACTGGAAGTAGAGGATTACAGGAACAACCAACACACCACGATCAGTATTGGATGTTGGACTCCCACCACCCTTTAGATCACACAGCCTGTGGGGTCATAGATTAACCTTGAACAGAGGAACAACACAGAGCACTGAGAACATCCCCCCACTAACAGCAGAGCCTGAGAACATCCCCACTGCACAGCGGGACTCTCCAAGCTGAGAACATCCACTAGCAACAGAGCTGAGTAACATCCCCAACTAGCACAGAGCTGGAACGACCCCCACGAACACAGAGACCGAGAACATCCCCACTAGCACAAGCTGGAAAATACCCCTAACACAAGAGCTGAGAGAGACAATCCCATAGACAAGAGGCGTAAGGCTAAAGAAATGAAACATCTCAGAGGAGCCCTTTAAACCTTGTGGAATCTCACCGACCGGGCTTTGTCAAAAGAAGTAGAAGGAAGAAAAGAACAGCAATACCAACAGTGAAGGGGGAAAAGCCAAGACAGGTAGGAAGGAACATGGTCATCCATATGTAGAGGGTGTCTCCGGTCTAAATTAACAAAATTTTCAAAAAAACAACGCCGCTATCACCTGTCTGCTTTAAAGCCGCAACAACACCTGATGCAGGCAATGTACATCTGAAAGACCCAATACCGAACACAAGAAAAATCGCATATAGTCCAGTGCAGTTGCAGGTAAGAGTGCTCAATATTACGCAGATGCAGTGCAGTGGAGTAGTGACACCATATATGCAGTGCAGTGGCAGTGACAGAGTGTATTCATTATGCAGTGCAGTGCAGTGAAGAATGCTCTGATTTGTTATGTGGGGGGAGACCAAACAGCAAACTGCATCAATGTGGCCCAGCACAGAAGAGCCAATTCTCAGGGCTCAGGAGGATCAGCGCTTGTAACCTTTCAATCTAAGGATACAAGGACCATACCTTTAAAGATTGTAATGTTAACATATTGGCAAGAGAACATGACTGGTTCAAGAGAGGTGTTAAGGAAGGCCATTTTGAATGTGAAAATAAAGAAACCAAGCCTAAAGCGGTGGGGGTAGGGGGGTTCGCCACCACTGTCGGACATGACAATGCTGTTTTAAACACCTATTGGGCGTTCCTATAACCCCCTATTAGCCACTTCTTATCACATTCCGCTCTTAACACTGGCTGTGATATGCTAATTGGGGATTTTCCAGGTACATAATTGCCACAGTTATTGTACAAGTATTCTGAATTGAGAAAAGACAGTGGAGACTAGGCGAAACGTCTTCAAGAAACTACATTTTCAAGTCCAGTTGGATCTAATTGATACAACAGATGTAATGTAGATTTCCCAAGACCATTTCTCCTGAGACATTAACATAACATACTAACATTTAAGGAGACAAGTGAAATCACTTAAAAATGGGATTACACCCCATTTACTGTACCCAGGGATGTTAACGCAACGCTTTTCTAATGCTATAGCAGTCTATCTGGGAATAAGCAGATTGTGGAAATGCAGGTATAGGTTAGACCTTGTGTGTTCATTCTCATTCTGTGGCCCATGGTCTGTAAGCAGACGTCTCCCACAAGAGAGCATTTATACCGATGTAACATCACAGAGCTTGGATCGCTGCGTCCTATGAATGGTCAGAACCAAAGCAAAGGGAAAAGCTTTCCCAATATGCCTCTACCCTACACTAAATGAGAAAGTGTTTCCAGGTTTTTAATACTGAAGGAAATGAGTGAGAAGTAACGGAAATAAAAAGGGTCGTCCGGAATTAAATTAGGGAGAAGGTGGGAGATTTTCCCCAGTTGTAGACTCATTACAGGTGATGTGCCAGTGATGTGCCAAACATAAGTGTATTTAAAAACTTAGGCGTAAACGATATTGAATAGTGTTGGTGCCTAGGTTAAGTCCTTCGTGCGTTGGCTGGGCAGTGTATCGTGAAGACGCCCACGTATACAAGCGCAATGTATTTAATACTCGAGTCCAGACCGCTACTATTTAAACAACGACCATCTAGACGGCCTTTTCGAGATTGACCCCCAGCCGCAAATCCGGGGTATTAACCCCATTACAGACGGTGATTGCACAATAAGCCTAAAAATCACAAACTGTTTGTTCCATTCTGAATAGTTGTTTAATACATTAACTTGCACCCTTTTTAGGAATATTGAGTAACATATTTTGCCTAAGTGCAAACTCATTTTTCTTTTTCTAGTTAGTAAAGAGTAGTATGGGGATCGCTATGCCCTTACGCGCTACCACAAAACTATTCGCAGCAGTTGCGCTGGCGTTCCTCTAGTATTCAATGCAGCGTGTCTGTATATAGTGATACTACTATAGATAGTCATGTTACATTCTATGATTTACCCAGAGCCACTGGTGAATATCCGTTTGGGAGACTACCCTTGGTACTTTCTCTCAAATATAACCGTCCTCTATGGAATCTCTTTGTGAAACAGCGCTATCATGGCTCCTCCACAGGTTAGTGATGAACGTGTAAAGCTGTCTTGTGATTGGCTATAATTCTCCTCCTACTCATACAGAAATTAAGCTTAGCCAGTGGAGGCGCGCTCATGTTTCCATTGATATTGGAATGTTACAGCACACCTATATAAATCTCCAGTGAATTCATTATTCAGATTTGAAGCAAATGTAATATTTTATTTATTTCGGAAAGAGTCAAGTATTAGAAATTCACATTATTGCTGGTGGTTTTGCTGCTCTTTTTAACAATAAATTCCCTTTTATTTTCTAATGATTCGTCCTATAGTAACAACTCCACTCACATATTTTTATCAACTCTACACAACAGACCAATTACGATCAAAATAATGTGCCTTCCTCAAAAGAGTAATAACAAACAAGCAACACTTGTTGGCCTTAAGAACACCATCATTCAGGATAAGTTGCATCTTGGACATTCTGGTGTCTAGAAATTGGACCAAAGAAAATAAGGAAATTTGGAAAGGTTGATATATCCACACAAAGGAACCATCGCTTTATTTCATCTTGTATGATGCAGTTACTTTGATACATAATACATCGTGAATCCGAATTATAATGGGAGATAGTGGAATATTTCATTATAAAAGTGGCACTTTAGCTCCTGGTCGTTCCATATTTCAGTCTTCCGATCCTTCAATGCACCCAAACTTTTACTTGGACGTTTTTAAAATCATAGCATGAACATTAAAGAAATAATATCAGGCAAGTGTGTTTCCTCAAATATTACCTTACAACGTAAGGGGAACATTACCCTTATATCTACACTGTCAAGGGGTACATTATCCCTTTATATTACACTGTAAGGGGAACATTATCCATTTATATAAACTGTTAAGGGAGACACTTATCACGCTTATATTATTACATGTAGGGGAACATTATCCCTTATAATATATCCACTGTTAAGGGGACATCCTTTATTCATGCTAACTAATCCTTATATATACACTGTAAGGGGAATACATATATACTGGACATTACTTACACTAGTGACATATCTGAATATAAGGGGAAATTATACCTTATAATTACACTGTAATGGGAACATTATCCCTTATATATTAAAATGTAGGGGCCACCCTTTACACGTGGGTAACATTATCCATATATATACCTGTAAGGGGAACACTTGTCCTTATATATTACACTGTAAGGGGGGAACATGATCCCTTATATATTACAACGGTAAGGGTGAAATTATCCCTTATATTTTTTTACACGTGTAAGGGGACATCCTATTATTAACGGGGACATTATACATATTACACTGTAAGGGGACTTATCCTTAAAATAACAGCTGGACTGTAAAACACCTATAGCAATTGCTACTAAACGGTGTTATTTAACGGGCGCGCCATTGGTTAAATGCCGTAGCGATTGGTCCGGGGTGTGTTATCGGTAATTCCCCTAATGTTGGGTTTCTAGCCGTCTGCGTTTGAAAGGAAATTGATCTGATATAAATTGTAAGTAAAAGTTAATACAAGATGAATAGAGAATATAAGGAGGGGAGAAATATTCCCAGTGAATAATTTAGCAGAATATCCATAATTAAAGACATTGGGGAAGCCTTTACTGCATTTCGAATCGCAAGTTCAAATGTGCTAATTAGAACAGTTTGGCACAAATGTAACTTTACAAGGGCTGATGTGCAGGTTCAGGATTGCAAAAGGATAAGTGGCGGACTGGCGACCGAACTCATATTTTTTCATGTGTCTACAACTGGATTTATTCATGGTTGGGCTGCAGCAACGTTGGGAAGAAACTCTCTTAGCTAAATAATATATAAATCTCTCTGTGAATTCCTGATTCCAGACACAGAGGTTGGTAGGGATGGAAGCCAAGTCTTGTTCATTCATTATAAATTAGTAGAATGAACAGAGCGAGGAAACAATGAACGCTCTGTAGGAAAAGTGCAAACCGTACAAAGTTTTACTGGGCTATAATTAAAGGGGAATATAAGGGAAGGGAAGATGCACAGTGGTACTTAACACCTCAGACTACTATGATAAGGTGACCATGCTCCTGGCAGATAACAACACATATGAGGCTTTAACAAGGGATCCCACCAGCCGTTACAAGAAAAGGATCATAGACTGACTACAACAGCTTCAAAAGGATAAAGCCATTGACCGAGCAATGTATCATCGCCTCTACCCTGGTGAGGCACATCCATGCATATATGGACTCCCAAAGATACATAAGGAAGGGGCCCCACTAAGACCTATAGTCAGCAGCATCAACTCTGTAACATACAAGGTGGCAAAATACCTAGCCAAAAGAAAAGAACACGAATACCAACAGTGAAGGGGAAAAGCAAGACAGGAGGAAGAACATGGTCATCCCATATGTAGCAGGGGTCTCTGAGAAACTAAGAAGAATTTTGAATAAACATCGTATCCCTGTCTGCTTTAAACCGAACAACACACTGAGGCAGCAATTGGTACATCCAAAAGACCCAATACCAAAACACAAGAAAAGCGACATCATATATGCAGTGCAGTGCAGTGAAGAATGACATCATATACGCAGTGCAGTGCAGTGAAGAGTGACACCATATATGCAGTGCAGTGCAGTGAAGAATGCTCTGATTTGTATGTGGGGGAGACCAAACAGCAACTGCATCAACGTATGGCCCAGCACAGAAGGGCCAATTCCTCGGGTCAGGACTCAGCCGTGTATCTGCATCTTAAGGATAAAGGACATACCTTTGAAGATTGTAATGTTAACATATTGGCGAAGGAACGTGACTGGTTCAAGAGAGGTGTTAAGGAGGCCATTCATTTTCTAAAAATCTTCGAAAATACGAGGTGACAGGTGTCCCCGAGGTCCTAATATAGTTGATAATAAGTATAATTATGCCCTAGTATCGGAGATAATCTAATTAATGCCAAAGAGTATAAATGGTTAGTGACACAAGGCTTAATGTATTGGACTACAGGCTTAGAGGTGTAGGACACCAGGCTCTAAACTATTGTTAGAACCAAAGTTGTAAACGGAGGAGATCTGGGAACTAAGGGATTGGGTGAACCGGGATACAAGGAATAGGGAGTACAAGGTTTAGTGAAGGGGTTAAAGTAATAGGTTCTAAACGTTCTCCTATGAAAACACATATAGTGCTGGAGGGACACAATACCTCTTCTGAATAGGTTCTTCTTGTTTCCATGAATTACGCTTAACAGTTGTTGTGTATAGGTAAACATTCCCAGTGTGATGTCATTTTGCCTATATAAACATGCGATACACGGTCGCTGTAAGTGGGCAGTGACATATACGAAGATCTGTTCAGTAGTCCTCATGCTAGCAATAAAGGACTCTTCTTTCATCCAATTTGGGTCTCTAGTAAGGACATATATTATTATTATTCCTGGGTGTACAAACAGGGTGACCCTGTATGGACTGACATTTCACGAGGATTCTTCCGAAAAATAAGGATTCTGCGAAAATACGAAATCTCGTTTCTTTTATTTTCCTATTTTCGAAAATACGATATCTCCGTAATTTGAAAAATTTTCGAAACGCGGGTTCGAAAAGTCCGAGGGGCGGAAAACCAGAAAATCTGCGATATCCGCATGCGAGATCGGTTCCCATGGGTTCATAATCTGTCTCTAAGATTCCAATCCAAACAGAAGTTTTCTGGAGAGACCCAAGTGTTTGGCTTCCATCCCAACCTTATCTTCGGCACATCGCCCAATACAAAAGCTAGGCCATGATTGGGACATTGCGGATTGCCGGTGTAGTGTTTTCAGTGTTCCCCGGGCATTCATTACTATTCACAGGGAAGTGGGAATTGGCATCTCAACTCCCTGCAATAATAGAAACAGATTTCATGTACCAAAAATACAGTTTAGTGGTCCCTTTAAGGTTCTCCTTAAATTGATATACGTGCTGGTCTCATGGGCGATCACCATTTTTTTTTGCACAACGCGTTTCCATAATGGAAAATAGCAATACATGCCCAATGCGCACATGCGGAACAAATCGTAACAACGCACACATGATCGCACACGCACACAACAGGATCGACACGCAATACATGCGATAACATGGAGCTTCGTCGTGCGTGTATGGGCCTCAGGAGTTAAAAAATGCCACACCTGAGACATTTTTACGATCATCACAATCTACCACCTTGCTTGTATCTGCATTTGGCTATTGTGCCGGCAATTACCGCCATCTTGTGAAATACGGGATAACCCACAAATGTACAATACGGCGCGGTATAATGCAATCACTCGGTACATTCCCATTGCGTGTTTTTACAATACGGCCACTATAACTGTTACAGTAAAGGCTAAAACAGATTCTCAGCCAAACATTCCAGTCTGTACATAAGTTACATTCCACTTGATAAATGACATAGCGTTGCTAGAAATGGGAATTATTCGGCTGTAAATGCAACATTTCTTATTCCCAACATGTATTTGTCTCTCAGTCTGTTTCCTATAGTAAAACCAATATAGATCAAGTCGTGTGAATTTTTATTACGGCGACGCTGTTTTTCTGTATCTCGGGGGCCGGAGGCAAATTGTCATGATCAAATTATTCGCTTACACTGCAATAGGAACTGAGAAGAGTCTTTCATATGGAGCCCCCAGTTAGATTAGTGATTAAATGTGGAACAACGCCCAACATCAGTTTAACCATTCAAAACACTGATAATACTTTTAGTTCTGGTGTTTGGGAATTGATCAAATTATCAACGGTAAACATGCAGAACTTTATTAATATTATTGTGGATTTATATATCTTCCGTGGCGCTTTACAATTCCATGTATACATTCACATCAGGCCCTGCCCCGAAGAGCTTACAATCTAAGCACATTTACTAGACACATACAACTAGTGATGGGCCAGTTCCGCGGCGGGTTTGGATCCGCAGCAGATTTACCTCGTTCGCGAACGGCGGATATCGCGAATTTCCCGATTTTCTGCCTTCTGAACTTTTCCGAACCGCGTTTTCGAAAATTTTCGAAATTACGAGGATTTCTCGTATTTTCAAAAATACGGGAAAATACGAGAAATCGCAGATTACGTATTTTCGCAGAATCCTCGTATTTTCGAAGAATCCTCGTATTTAAAATTTTAATAGGTTTTAATGGGTCTGCTCTCAGATTTTCAAATTTTCGAATTTTTTCGAAAATTCACGGATACTCAAACGGACCAGATTTTGCGAAGTTCGGACATCTCTACATACAACCTATCAGTATGTCTTTATGATTGTGGGGGAAAGCCGAGTGCCTGGAGGAAACCCACGCAAGCACGGGGAGAACATACAAACTCCCTTGCAGATGTGTCCAAGGGTGGAATCGAACTCAGGACCTCAGCGCTGCAAGGTGTCAGTGTGTAACCATATCATTTGCAGCAAATAGTGGTAATCGCGTTGGATTTCTAATTGCCTTTTAAAAAATTTTTTTGCTATGTTACCCCCTATAATATCGGTCACATATCGTTTGGTGAATGCGTTTTTTTAGGACTAAGCGTTGCTAGAGAAAAGAACTCTTAATAAATACAAAAAACAGAAGCCTAGTTCACATCCAATTAATTTGCTTATATTTTACTTTACCATGGTATTGTGACTTAAAAAGCCTGCCCTTCTCTCTGGATAAATTAAAGCAATTAGTTCAATAACTTGGCCAAATTATTTTAAGGCCAGCAACCACTTTATTAAGAACACTTAATAAACCCCAATATGTATCTAATACCCAGTGTCCCTGAATTTTCTGAGGGATATTCTAAAACTACAATGTGGCTGTAAAGTACCGATAACCCACAGAATAGGTAATGACCAATGCCGCCGGTTTTTAAATGATCTCCATAAATTTTCTACTTTAAGGGCAACTGTGGTCTCCAAACAAGTTAGGGTTAAATAAAAGTCTGCTGTCTTTCGTTTAAAATGAGCCCTGAATCACATCACTGGCTTCAGCCTAAGAGAAATTACACTGCAAATAATATTCAAACTTCCTGCTTTCCGTAGCTTGAGTAACATCGCCTGACCCTTCTGCTCCTCCCCTTTCCCCATTGGCACAGCATGCTCACTTAAGACTTAGGGCCATACTTATAAAAGCAGTTTAATGATCGCTAAATCTACGATAACGATAAGAAATCTAAGACCGCAATCGTAGATTTACAATTCCCATAGACAGCCATTGTGGTAGTTGCATGTAGTAGTCAAACGTTGGTCAATTAACCGATAACTCACGCTAATTACTAATGTGCAGTACCGCACGTTTACAAATATGCCCGTTAATGCTGGGAAAGACGGAGAACCTGCACAGATTGATTAACAGATGGGGTGGAGGGTATTAATGCCGACAGAGATAGGACACATGGCTACAAAGTGTTCAGGAAGTTATATAGCTAAACCTTTCCAGCAACATAACTTCTCACCAGTTGTACCTAGAGATGTGATCCAGGGTTCATTTCTATGATAAGATGGAAGGGCTTTTATTAAACCCTAACTTGATCGGAGACTAAAGTTGCTCTTTATGAATGCCAACTATATTTTGACTTGATTTTGTGTTTTTATTCTTCTGCCTGTCAACTTTATAGAAACAAACCAAGTTAGAAGACAGTCCTGGGTTATTGTAGTTATTATATAGTATTTGGCTGTCGGGTAAAATGACATTGTGCACTGACCAGTTCTTAAATGTGATGTTCAAAGCTTTGGAAATCTACATTGAATTCCCCTTTTCGAAAAACTTGTTGTCAGACGTATATTGACGGTAGAGATGTCTGAACTTCGCAAAATCCGGTCCTCTCGAGGATCCACGAATTTTCTAAAAAATCTTCGAAAATACGAGGATTCTTCGAAAAATACAAGGATTCTGCGAAAATACGAAATCTGCGATTTCTTGTATTTTCCCGTATTTTCGAAAATACGATAAATCTCCGTAATTTCGAAAAATTTTCGAAAACGCGGTTCGTAAAAGTCCGGAAGGCGGAAAACCAGAAAATCTGCGATATCGCAGCGGATCCGGGTTCAAATCTGTCTCTAAGATTCCAATCCAAACAGAGAGTTTTCTGGAGAGACCCAAGTGTTTGGCTTCCATCTCAACCTTATCTTCGGCACATGCGCACCAATACAAAAGCTAGGCACATGATTGGGACATTGCGGATTGCCGGTAGGTAAGTGTTTCAGTGTTCCCCGGGCATTCTACTATTCACAGGGAAGTGGGAATTGGCGATCTCAACTCCCTGCAATTAATAGAAACAGATTTCATGTAGCCAAAAAATACAGTTTAGTGTCCCTTTAAGGGCGGACATGCCCTTTAAATTGATATACTGTGCTGGTTCTCTATGGGGCGATCACCATTTTTTTGCACAAACGCGTTTCCATAATGGAAAATAGCAAAATCACATGCGCCAATGCGGAACAAATCGTAACAACGCAACATGATCGCACACGCAACACAACAGGATCGCACACGCAATAACATGCGATAACATGTGAGCTTCGGTGCGTGTAGTGGGCCTCAGGAGTTAGGAAAAATGCAACACTGAGACATTTTTACGATCAATCACAATCTACCGCCTTGTATCTGCATTTGGCTATTGTGCCGGCAATTACCGCCATCTTGTGAAATACCGGATACACCACAAATGTACAATACGGCGCGGTATAATGCAATCACGCGGTACATTCCCATTGCGGTGTTTTACAATACGCACGTAAAATAACAGCTGGACTGTAAAACACCTATAGCAATTGCTACTAAATGGTGTTATTTAACGGGCGCGCCATTGGATAAATGCCGTAGCGATTGGTCCGGGGTGTGTTATCGGTCATTCCCCTAATGTTGGGTTTCTAGCCGTCTGCGTTTGAAAGGAAATTGATCTGATATAAATTGTAAGTAAAAGTTAATACAAGATGAACAGAGAATATAAGGAGGGGAGAAATATTCCCAGTGAATAATTTAGCAGAATATCCATAATTAAAGACATTGGGGAAGCCTTTACTGCATTTCGAATCACAAGTTCAAATGTGCTAATTAGAACAGTTTGGCACAAATGTAACTTTACAAGTGCTGATGTGCAGGTTCAGGATTGCAAAAGGATAAGTGGCGACCGAACTCATATTTTTTCATGTGTCTACAACTGGATTTATTCATGGTTGGGCTGCAGCACGTTGGGGAGAACGTTCCCTGCTCACCGAGAAACTCTCTTAGCTAAATAATATATAAATCTCTCTGTGAATTCCTGATTCCAGACACAGAGGTCGGTAGGGATGGAAGCCAAGTCTTGTTCATTCATTATAAATTAGTAGAATGAACAGAGCGAGGAAACAATGAACGCTCTGTAGGAAAAGTGCAAACCGTACAAAGTTTTACTGGGCTATAATTAAAGGGGAATATAAGGGAAGGGAAGATGCACAGTGGTACTCAACACCTCAGACTACCATGATAAGGTGACCATGCTCCTGGCCGATAACAACACATATGAGGCTTTAACAAGGGATCCCACCAGCCGTTACAAGAAAAGGGTCATAGACTTACTACAACAGCTTCAAAAGGATAAAGCCATTGACCGAGCAATGTATCATCGCCTCTACCCTGGTGAGGCACATCCATGCATATATGGACTCCCAAAGATACATAAGGAAGGGGCCCCACTAAGACCTATAGTCAGCAGCATCAACTCTGTAACATACAAAGTGGCAAAATATCTAGCTAACATCTTAGGACCATTGGTGGGAAGTTCTAAGCATCACATCCAGAACTCTCAGGATTTCACCAACAAGATTGAAGATATAGTACTCGGTGCAGAAGAAACTATGGTGTCCTATGATGTGACATCTCTCTTCACTTGTATACCCACCAATGAGACTGTTATCATGGTGAGAAAACGGCTGGGCCAAGACAGCACTCTTACCAGCAGAACTGACCTCAACCCAGAACAGGTGTGTTCCTTACTGGACGTGTGCCTGAATACCACCTATTTCAAATACAGGGATAAGTTCTATAAGCAAAAACATGGATGTGCTATGGGATCTCCAGTTTCACCCACTGTGGCCAACCTTTACATGGAGGATTTAGTAAAACAGGCACTTAATACCTTTAAGGTCATAGCACCCAGCCACTGGTTCAGATATGTTGATGACACCTGGGTTAAAATCCACCAGAAGGAAGTACAAGCTTTCACAGAACACATTAATGCGGTAGACCAGAACATCAAATTTACAAGGGAAGATACAAAACAACAAACTCGCTTTCTTGGACTGCTTGGTAGAAGTCAGGGAGAATGGTAAACTGGAAGTAGAGGTTTACAGAAAACCAACACACACAGATCAGTATTTGATGTTTGACTCCCACCACCCTTTAGATCACAAGCTGGGGGTCATCAGAACCTTGCAACACAGAGCCGAGAACATCCCCACTAACACAGAGCTGAGAACATCCCCACTAGCACAGAGCTGAGAACATCCCCACTAACACAGAGCTGAGAACATCCCACTAGCACAGAGCTGAGAACATCCCCACTAGCACAGAGCTGAGAACACCCCCACTAACACAGAGCTGAGAACATCCCCACTAGCACAGAGCTGAGAACATCCCCACTAACACAGAGCTGAGAACATCCCCACTAGCACAGAGGCGAAGGCTAAAGAAATGAAACATCTCAGAGGAGCCCTTAAACCTTGTGGATATCCAGACTGGGCCTTTGTCAAAAGAAGTAGAAGGAAAGAAAAGAACACGAATACCAACAGTGAAGGGGAAAAGCAAGACAGGAGGAAGAACATGGTCATCCCATATGTAGCAGGGGTCTCCGAGAAATTAACAAGAATTTTCAAAAAACACCGTATCCCTGTCTGCTTTAAACCGAACAACACGCTGAGGCAGCAATTGGTACATCTGAAAGACCCAATACCGAAACACAAGAAAAGCGACATCATATACGCAGTGCAGTGCAGTGAAGAGTGACATCATATACGCAGTGCAGTGCAGTGAAGAGTGACACCATATATGCAGTGCAGTGCAGTGAAGAGTGATATCATATATGCAGTGCAGTGCAGTGAAGAATGCTCTGATTTGTATGTGGGGGAGACCAAACAGCAACTGCATCAATGTATGGCCCAGCACAGAAGAGCCAATTCCTCAGGTCAGGACTCAGCCGTGTACCTGCATCTTAAGGATAAAGGACATACCTTTAAAGATTGTAATGTTAACATATTGGCAAAGGAACATGACTGGTTCAAGAGAGGTGTTAAGGAGGCCATTTATGTGAAAATAAAGAAACCAAGCCTAAATAGAGGTGGGGGGGTTCGACACCAACTGTCTGCCATGTACAATGCTGTTTTAACACCTTACTCTGGGCGTTCCTATAACACCTCTTAGCCACTATCTAATCACACCCTTAACACCTGGCTGTGATATGCTAATTGGGATTTTCCAGGGTACATAATTGCCACAGATTCTTGTACAAGTCATTCTGAATTGAGAAAGACAGTCGGATGACTAGCGAAACGTCTTCAAGAACTACATTTCAAGTCCAGTTGATCTAATTGAATACAACAGATGTTACATGTAGATTTTCCCAAGACCATTTCTCCTGAGACATTTACACTAACATACTAAATTTAGAGAGACAAAGGTGAAATCACTTAAAATGGGATTAACCCCCATTTACTGTACCCAGGATGTGAACCTCTAATGCTATAGAGTCTACTCTGGGAATACAGCAGATTGGGGAAATGCAGGTTATAGGTCTAGACCATTGGTGTTCATTCCACTTGGCCAATGGTCGTAAGCAGACGTGCTCCACAAGATGAGCATTTTACCATGAACATCACAGAGCTTGGATCGCTGGTCCTAATGAATGGGCAGAACCAAAGCAGAAAAGCTTTTCCCAATCTGCTCTACCCTACACTAAATGAGAAATGTTTCCAGGTTTTAATACTGAAGGAAATGATGAAGAAGTACGGAACATAAAAAGGGTCGTCCTGGATTAAATAGGGAGAAGGTGGGGAGATTTTCCCCCAAGTTGTAACCTACAGTACAGGTGATGTGCCAGGTGATGTGCAAACATAAGTGATTAAACTCGAGCTAACAGATACTGAATAGGTTAGTGCGAGTTTAAGTCCTTCAGTGCGTTGGCTGGGCAGGTATCGTGAAAGACGCCCACGTAACAAGCGCAATGTATTTAATACTGAGTCAGCGCTACTATTTAACACCATCTAACGGCCTTTCGAGATTTACCCCCAGGCGCAAATCCGGTATTAACCCCCATTTACCCGAGTGATTGCAAATAAAGCCTAAAAATCACAAACTGTTTGTTTCCATTTGAAGTAGTTTAATACATAACTTGCACCCTTTTTAGGAATATTAGTAACATAATTTGCACTAAGTGCAAAACTCATTTTTCTTTTTCTAGTTAGTAAAGAGTATTATGGGGTATCGCTATCGACACTTACGCAGCTACCACAAACTATTCGCCAGCAGCTGGCGTTCCGATAGTATTCAATGGCAGCTTTCTGTATATAGTATACATATATATAGTAATGTAATTCTATGATTTACCCAGAGCCACACTGGTGAATATCCGTTAGGGAGACCTACCACTTGTACTTTATCTCAATATAACGTCCTCTATGGAATCTCTTTATGTGAACCATCTGCTATCATGGCTCCTCACAGGTTAGTATGAACGTGTAAAGCTGTCTTGTGATTGGCTAATAATTCTCCTCCATTACAGAGAATTAAGTTAAGCAGGGGAGGGAGCTCATTTGTCCATTGATATTGGAATGTAAGTCACACCTATATAAATCCCAGTGATTTCATTATTTAGATTTGAAGCAAATGTAATATTTTATTTTCGTAAAGAGCCAAGTTAGAAATTCACATTATTTGCTGGTGGTTTTGGCTGCTCTTTTTAAAATAAATTCCCTTTTATTTTCTAACTGATTCGTATAGTACAACTCCCACTTCACATCTTATTTTATCAACTCTTACCACACAGACCAATTACCGGATCAAAATAATGTGTTTCCTCAAAGAGTAAAAACCAGCAACACTTGTTGCCTTTAAGAACCATCATCAGGATAAGTTGCACTTGGACATTCTGGGTACTAGAAATTGGACCAAAGAAAATAGGAAATTGAAAGTTGATATATCCACACAAAGGGAACCATCGCTTTATTTCATCTTTGTAATGATGCAGTTTGATACATAATACATAGTGATCCGAATTATAATGGGAGAATAGTGGAATATTTCATTATAAAAGTCACTTAGCTCCTGGTCGTTCCATTTATTTCAGTCTTTCCAGATCCTTCATGACCCAAAACCTTTTACTGGACGTTTAATCAAGTATCATTGAAATATAAAGAAATAATATCCAGGGACAAGTTGTTTCTCAAGTATTACACTGTAAGGGGAACATTATCCCTTATATATTACACTGTAAGGGGTACATTATCCCTTATATATTACACTGTAACGGGAACATTATCCATTATATATTACACTGTAAGGGGAACATTATCCATTATATATTACACTGTAAGGGGAACATTATCCCTTATATATTACACTGTAACGGGAACATTATCCCTTATATATTACACTGTAAGGGGAAATTTATCCCTCATATATTACACTGTAAGGGGAACATTATCCCTTATATATTACGCTGTAAGGGGAACA
>JAACNH010000010.1:1755846-1772671 GCA_019447015.1 Hymenochirus boettgeri | reverse complement strand
ATCCATCCATCCACCCATCCATCCACCCATCCATCCATCCATCCATCCATCCATCCTCTATCTACTGTGTCCTATTTGGCCTACCCACAAATTATTGTGGAATCTTTCATTTTCCCCTTAATAACCTGAGCACATGTATAAAGTGTATTCATCCCATCTCCCTTAATTTCAGGCACGTATTAACCTTTTCTCCACTATTGGGCTTTCCTTGACTATATCCAATGTTTTACAATAATATAAAGAGCAGAGCTTTGGGTTCACTTGCAGAAATGAACAGAACACAGCCCAGAATATTAAAAGAGATACTAAAGAGACGGAAGTGTCCTTTTACCTAAAGAACGATGGTGCATTTATTAAAATATATTAAAGACATGGGGGGCTCACATAAAGAAAGTGAAAAATTAACATGTATGACGGAAAAGGGCACTAAAGAAAGCATGGCACGAAAAACAAAAAAAAATCCATTTGATATTTCCAGTTCAGTATATTAGATGAGTTTTCTTTCCTGGATTAAGCTTCAATATTTTTTATTCTTAATTTTCCACAAATCCCTTTCAGTTTTTAAATATCAACAAAGAAGTTCGAGCACCAATAAATTAAGGAAAGTATCTCGAGAGGTCTAGCCAGAGGCTTAGTCTTAGGAATGGAAAAGGTTAAATTTGAATCCTAATCAATTTCCATGATAGGTTACTTAAATACATGTAGGACGCGCTGTGGCTAGTTATAATAAGTGGTTTGTTATAATAAGTGGTTTGTTATAATAATGTAATGTTTTTATTATTATAACTACAGTAATGTGTTTATTACCATAACTACAGTAATGTGTTTATTACCATAACTACAGTAATGTGTTTATTACCATAACTACAGTAAGTGTATTATCAATAACTACAGTAATGTGTTTATTATCATAACTACGGAATGTGTTTATTTTCTATCTCAGTAATGTGTTTATTACCCTAACTACAGTAATGTGTTTATTATTATAACTACAGTAATGTGTTTATTATCATAACTACAGTAATGTGTTTATTACTCATAACTACAGTAATGTGTTTTATTATTATAACTACAGTAATGTGTTTTATTACCATAACTACAGTAATGTGTTTATTACCATAATACAGTAATGTGTTTATTATCATAACTACAGTAATGTTTTATTATTACATAACTACAGTAATGTGTTTATTATCATAACTACAGTAATGTGTTTATTATCATAACTACAGTAATGTTTTTTATTATCATAACTACAGTAATGTGTTTATTATCATAACTACGTAATGTGTTTATAATCATAACTACTACAATGTGTTATTATCATAACTAAGTAATGTTATTTATTATTAATAACTACAGTATGTTTATTATCATAACTACAGTAATGTGTTTATTATCATAACTACAGTAATGTTTATTATTATAACTACAGTAATGTGTTTATTATCATAATACTACAGTAATGTGTTTATTATTATAACTACAGTAATGTGTTTATTATCATACTACAGTATGTGTTTATAATCATAACTACGAGTGTTTATCATACTAAGTAATGTTGTTTATTATCAAACTACAGTAATGTGTTTATTTATTATAACTACAGTAATGTGTTTTTACATAACTACGGTAATGTCTTTATTATCATAACTACAGTAATGTGTTTTTATAATCATAACTACTGCAATGTGTTTTATTTCAAACTACAGTAATGTATTTATTATTATAACTACAGTAATGTTTATTATCTTAACTACAGTAAGTGTTTATTATCATAACTACAGTTGTTTTTTATTATAACTACAGTAATGTGTTTATATCATAACTACGTAATGTGTTTATTATTATAACTACAGTAATTATTATCATAACTACAGTAATGTTTATTATCATAACTACAGAAATGTTTATTATCATAACTACAGGTAATGTTTTTATTATCAAAAATACAGTATGCGTTTATTATCATAACTACGGTAATGCGTTTATTATCATAACTACGTTATGTGTTTATTATCATAACTACAGTTATGTGTTTATTATCATAACTACAGTAATGTGTTTATAATCATAACTACAGTAATGTGTTTATTACTATAACTACAGTAATGTGTTTATTATCATAACTACAGTAATGTGTTTATTATCATTACTACAGTAATGTGTTTATTATTATAACTACAGTAATGTGTTTATTATCATGACTACAGTAATGTGTTTATTGCCATAACTAAAGTAATGTGTTTATTACCATAACTACAGTAATGTGTTTATTATCATAACTACAGTAATGTGTTTATTATATAACTACAGTAATGTGTTTA
The DNA here is from genome assembly GCA_019447015.1 of Hymenochirus boettgeri. NCBI lineage: Eukaryota > Metazoa > Chordata > Amphibia > Anura > Pipidae > Hymenochirus > Hymenochirus boettgeri. The sequence continues at coordinate 1,770,344 of JAACNH010000010.1, read as the reverse complement.
TTACCATAACTATACTACGGTAATGTCTTTATTATCATAACTACAGTAATGTGTTTTATAATCATACTATACTGCAATGTGTTTATTATCATAACTACAGTAATGTATTTATTATTATAACTACAGTAATGTTTATTATCACTAACTACGTAATGTGTTTATTATCATAACTACAGTAATGTTTATTATTATAACTACAGTAATGTGTTTATTATCATAACTACAGTAATGTTTTTTATTATATAACTACAGTAATTATTATCATATAACTACAGTAATGTTTATTCATAAACTACAGTATGTTTTATTATCATAACTACGGTAATGTTTTTATTATCATAACTTCAGTTATGTGTTTATTATCATACTACAGTAATGTGTTTATATCATACATAACTACAGTAATGTGTTTATTACTATAACTACGTAATGTGTTTATTATCATAACTACAGTAAGGTTTATATGTGTTTATTATCATACTACAGTAATGTGTTTATTATTATAACTACAGTATGTGTTTATTATCATAACTCAGTAATGTGTTTATTGCCATAACTAACTAAAGTAATGTGTTTATTACATAACTACAGTAATGTGTTTATTATCATAACTACAGTAATGTGTTTATTATCATACTACAGTTTATTGTTTATACATGACTACAGTAATGTGTTTATTATCATAACTACAGTAATGTGTTTATTATTATAACTACAGTAATGTTTATTATCATAACTACGGTAATGTGTTTATTATTATAACTACAGTAATGTTTATTACCATAACTACAGTAATGTGTTACCATAACTACGGTAATGTGTTTATTACCATAATACAGTAATTGTTTATTAACCATAACTACAGTATGTGTTATTACCATAAACTACAGTAATGTGTTTATTATCTAACTACAGAATGTGTTTATATCATAACTAGTTATGTGTTTATTATCATAACTACAGTAATGTGTTTATTATTATAAACTACAGTAAGTGTTGTTTATTATCTAACTACGGTAATGTTGTTTATTACCATAACTACGGTAATGTGTGTATTACCCATAACTATGGTATGTGTTTTATTATCATAACTACAGTAATGTGTTTATTATCATAACTACAGTAATGTGTTTATTATTATAACTACAGTAATGTGTTTATTATTATAACTACAGTAATGTGTGAAGAATTTTACAGTCATTACATTTTGCTGTGCTTGTAACATGCCCAGTTGGTTTTGGTCTTACTGACGTATTTAGAAAATACAGTTTTTGTTTTGTTTTTCAGGTGGTTCCCTTTAAATGCTATTTTTTAACATTAACAATATAATATTTGCTGTGTCAATAATCCAGTTACTGACCCCATAATAATAGTGTTTGTTTACCATACTGTTTTACAGCTGGTGATGCCAGCCCATTAAAGTATATGAGACTGGTGGCATATTATGGTGAAGGTAGCATTAAGGAATCATATTATAAATGTTACTGGTGAAATAAACATCAATAAAGACTAACATCACCAGCTGCAAAGCATCATGGAAAACACTCCTAAAGGCGGCATCAATAACTGAAAACTTTGCACAATATGTATTAGAGTTTTCAAAGTTAAAAATATAGCAGATATAGGGTTTCCCCCCGAAACTCATTTATAATCAGCATTTAGCCAAAAAAAAGACAATCGTAACAGAAAGGATTAACTAAGAGGTTGACTACAGTTCAGCAGCCATTGATTTGTGTAATACCTCGTATTGGCAACAGAAAACAAAATCTTTATCAGGCTTTCAAACAGTGGATAAGCCAAGAACTGAGAATCGACGGGACTCAGAGAGCCATTTAAATATTGGGAAAATGTCTCACAATGTTTGTTCAAGTAGATGATACAGGAAGAGACAAAACCTTTATTTTACTATTGACAGAATGTGCAATGCTAAAGTCTCTCGCCATCTCTGGTATTATCTGTCATCTACCTTTTGGTCATAAGAACCAGGAGTCACACGCACCCACACATATATGGTCGAACTGAACTAGCCTTAGAGATGACCTGGAGAGTAGAGATGAGCGAACTTCAGAAAGATCAGTTTGTATTCAAACTATATGGAAAGTTCGAAAGTTCTAAAATGGACCCATTAAAGTCAATGGGAGTGAAAATAGTTTGAAAAGTTCTAATGAAATACAAATAATATATCAATGGTAACTTAATGTAAATGGCTGTGGGACCTGGGAAATGGTCTGGGGAACACGTTCCAATATCCAGGACTTTAATCGGAATATCCCGAACTTTCAAAAAAATCGATTTTTCTTTTTCTCACGCGTGCTACTTTCGAGCTCTCGCGTTCGATTCTCGATAATTATCCCATGAACCATTCGAACATTCGATAATTATCCCATGAACCATATGAACATTCGATAATTATCCCATGAACCATATGAACATTCGATAATTATCCCGATGAACCATACGAACATTCGATAATTATCCCATGAACCATACGAACATTCGATAATTATCCCATGAACGATACGAACATTCGATAATTATCCCATGAACCATACGAACATTCGATAATTATCCCATGAACGATACGAACATTCGATAATTATCCCATGAACCATACGAAATTCGAATTATCCCATGAACCATAGAACAAATTCGATAATTATCCCATGAACATACAACATTCGATAATATCCCATGAACGATACAAAATTCGATAATTCCATTAACGATACGAACATCGATAATTATCCCATGAAACGATACAACATTCGATAATTATCCCATGAACGATACGAACATTCGATAATTATCCCATGACGATACGAACATTCGATAATTATCCCTGAACCATACGAACATTGATAATTATCCATGAACATACGAACATTCGATAATTATCCCATGAACGCTACGAACATCGTAATATCCCATGACCATAAACGACATTCGATAATTATCCCATGAACCATACGAACATTATAATTATCCATGAACCTACAACGAACATTCGATAATTATCCCATGAACCATACGAACATTCGATAATTATCCCATGAACCATCGAACATTCGATAATTATCCCATGAACCATAACAAAACATTCGATAATTATCCCATGAACGATACGAACATTCGATAATTCCCATGAACGATACGAACATTCGATAATTATCCCATGAACTACGAACATTCGATAATATCCCATGAACGATACGAACATTCGATAATTATCCCATGAACACGAACATTCGATAATTATCCCAATGAACGATACGAACATTGATAATATCCCATGAACGATACGAACATTCGATAATTATCCCATGAACGATACGAACATTCGATAATTATCCCATGAACCATATGAACATTCGATAATTATCCCATGAACCATACGAACATTCGATAATTATCCCATAACGATACGAACATTCGTAATTTTATCCCATGAACGATACGAACATTCGATAATTATCCCATGAACGATACGAACATTCGATAATTATCCCATGAATCATACGAACATTCGATAATTATCCCATGAACGATAAGAACATTCGATAATTATCCCATGAACGATACGAACATTCGATAATTATCCCATGAACCATATGAACATTCGATAATTATCCCATGAACCATACGAACATTTGATAATTATCCCATGAACCATACGAACATTCGATAATTATCCCATGAACGATAAAACATCGTAATTATCCCATGAACGATCGACCATTTCGATAATTATCCCATGAACCATACGAACATTCGATAATTATCCCATGAACGATTTGAAGATCATTTGATTTTCGAATTCGATAATTATTGAAAGTTTGAAAGTCAGAGAAATCCGGGTTCGGGATAGTTCGAGAAGTCCGAGTCCGTTCAAAGTTGATAAGTTCGGCTCAAACTCGGGTTCAGGTTCAAATCCATCTCTACTAGAGAGGGCCGAACATTCTACAGATGTCTTACACTTTTATTGACAGTACAGAACATTATTAGATATGGGGACTATTCAATATTTGATATTACTTCTTTTCTGTTCCCTTAACTATTCTTCCCTTTCTTCTCTATTAAAAGTTAACTTAATATAATATTCAATTCTGTTCCAGAAGTCTCAGCCTCCATCACCTTCCGTCTTCATCTCGGGGGCCTGTCCAATATTTCAGGTCTGAGATTTCACTACAGTCACTGGTGACCACTCGAGAACCTCATTTTGAACCGCGTTTATGAAAATTTTAGAAATTACGAGGATTTCTCGTAATTTCGAAAATAAGGGAAAATACGAGAAATCCTCGTAAATTCTAAATTTCGGCGATTTTTCGCATTTTGGGACGGAGCAAGCCACATGTTCGGGTCCATATTTCCGAGGAAACCTCGTATTTCCGAAGAAACCTCGTATTTTCAGAATCCTCGTATTTTCGAAGAATCTTTCATTTTAATAGGTTTTAATGGGTCCGCTCGCGGATTTTTGAATTTTTCCGGAAATTCGCGGATCCTCGAGCGGACCGGATTTTACGAAGTTCGGAGATATCTAGTAGTGAACATCTACTTTTATGAATGCATCAACTTTAATTCATGTGTTTGGGGCCCACTGGTATCTGGGCCCCCGTTTATAGTACCCTGTAGTGTCAGTTCATTTCTGCTCATTGTAGTATTCAACATTATAAAAGCTGACGTGGTGTCCAGAGGAAGGTCCAAGGGTGGAGGAGTCTGTTTAACTGGCCTTTTACTTGTGATGGGTAAGAATGAGGTGCAAGCTGTAGTTAATAATTGCCACCGGGTTTCTACCAGTTTGTTGCTTGTCAGCTTATGATATTCTAAACATAGACCCCCAGGGGCCCAGTCTTTCAACAACTGTGGTGCAAAGAAAACACAAGGTCACATTCATGTTACAGCAATGCAATTAACAAGCCCCTTTTAGTCATTAACATATATATTAACTCACATGCACAGGAAATATCACAAACAGAGACATGTACAGCACAGCAAATGGAAACAAAGGGCTTGAAAGGAAAGTGAGGACTTTAATTGTCTAACCTTCGATTTCTCCTTCGGTCGTGTTCCAATTACAAATCTACCAAACCAGTTTACATGAAGAACAAGAGAGAAATGCAGAGACCTGACACACGTGGATAATAACATTAATACAATAACATTGTGGTCATTATTTAATGAAGACGTCAATGAAGATCAACCCCAGAACTCTACTCATGGTTCCTTCTTCTCTAAGTCTTGGTTGTTGCAATATTTCAGGTACATAGATCATTGTAATGGACTGGACCATATAAACGCAGATACCATTTTACATACATACAGTATAGGACTTGTGCATTGTGGGAAGTTTATTTGTTCTTTGGTCATTTAAAGGGGCGGTTGGGATCTTGATTTATTTGGCTGACGTGACTTTGAAGTTTAGGGCAGATTTAACATGAAAATTGTAGAGGGTAATAAATCTGGGGATTTGACACGTTTTGTAAAGTTAAATCCCCTCTCCAAAGGGAATTTGATATTATATTCCTCATCCCTACTAAGCATAGCGGTCATGGATAGTCACGTGATCTTTAAGCAATCACCACATTTAAACAATCACCCCTGGGTCCCATAAGTAGAGTTAGAGGTGCATCCTCAGGTAGGTGGAGATTTCCCAGAAGGCAAAGATTCCACAAGAGCTATAACACGACCATTTGCAATTGTTGAACATCTCTGACATGCCGGAGGTATCTGCATGGTTCTAGTTCACCGGCTTCTGTGCATGACTGTACCAGTCAGAGGTACTGTACCAGTCAGAACACCTGTAGACTGTGCTGTAGTTTATCGAAAAAACTAGACAATATTAAACTAATCACAACATTAATCTAATCAATGGACAGTAGCCCACCAGTACATAAGGAGCATTATTTATTGCACACATTGCTTTCTTGACCAGGCAAAAACCTTCGGAAGAAAGAGGAAATGTCGTCATTTAAACCAGTCCAAACTGATTTGTGGGGTCACTTTAAAAGTGTTTCCACTCAAGTCATGTTTAAAATCCACTCTATCCTAATAATTGTGATAGATAAGCGCAGGTAACTCAAGCAGTTGAATCGATAAAGAATAAAAACAAAACACAAAAAGCTTTTAATTAGAATGAAGGATTATATCAGTTTAAAAATGATATATATTAAATAAAAACACTTACATTCTTTTGACTTCACTTAGTATTAACACTTTATTGCATAGAGACTAGGAGCACTTTAGTATTATGCACTTTATCGTGAACCCTTTGAAAGTTTTATAATCTTAAATATGAATGTTTTTATATATTGTGTTTTTAGCATATCCATGTGAATTATGGACTTTAATATTGAAGTATCTTTTACACTTTTATGAAGCACTTTTACACTGTTTGAATTTGATTGTGATATGTATAGCCTCACTGTGGAACACAGGGCTGTCAATCAACTTGCCACATGGCATGGGGGTGGAGCCTAAGGGTGTATATATGGGTGTAGCACTCACTGCCAGTTATACCTGAGGAAGGGGTCTAGAGTCCCGAAACGTTGTATGTTGTTTTTGCACCAATAAAAGAAGCATTCACCTTAGTAGTGTGCTCCTCTACTTTTTTCCTTGCTTTGTTCCTATTATTCCCAGTTAGAGATGGGATCAGGGTCTGACACCTTGGTTCCGAATTCCGAATGATCCGTCCGAATCCAGATGGATCCTCCGGATTTCGGGACTTCGGATCGCATTTTTGATTATTATTGAATGTTCGGGGCTATTTTTGATAATTTCGGAAAATTGTCTTGAACATTCGATAATCCTCGAAAAATACGACCGGAAACTCAAAATAGGTCTCTGATCGTATTTTCAAGTGTTATCGAACGTTTGAGGCTATTTTCAAAAATAGCTTTGCACATTCGGTAATAGTTGAAAATTCGTTCCTTTTTCTGATTTTTGGATCTTTGGGATTTTCCCAAGATCCGGGAATCCGAAGACGGAACGATGAGTTTCGGCCATCTCTATTCCCAGTTAGTGGCTGATCCAACACCTTCAATATTCCCTCTTAATCCACTAGTTAATTCATGAGCTGGTTGACACTTCCATATTTGCATAAAAACATTTATTGTTGCATACAAAGTTATGGTATCACTTTAAAATCACTTTGTTTTGATCCTGAGGAAGCCTTATTGGCGAAACGCGTTGATCAAGTGTTTTTATTTAATATATATCTTTTTTAAACTGGGTTTAAACCTTGATTCTAATTAGAAGATTTTTCTGTTTTGTTTTCATACTTTAGCTATTATTTTCTACCTCCACTGCTCAAGTTACCTGTCCAACCAGGCTAATCTATCCCTATTTCTGAATAAGAATAACCTCATAACGAAGCAATGGTAATCCTGAATGGTAATCCTTTCCTCCCGCTGGGGGGGACTGGAACATTTTCATTTGCATAGAGATTTCTTCTGGACTTTAACCAACTATGAATATTAATATTTATTATGCAAATGAGGAAACTCTATCTAGCATGAAGATTACTCACATTGTGAATATGACAAATTGATACAAGGATAATCTCTGTCTTTATTTTCTGTCCGTCAAGAGGATTTGAACCTTTTCTTGAAAAGACAATTCACTGTAAGAAGACAAATTAAAGGACATCTCCACCCTTAAAATAAAAACAAAAAATGGCCAGGTATTAACTGCAGCCTACCCCAACTGATATATTAAGCACATTATTACCTGCATTACTAACCAGACATTTAAGGATAATTATTAACCCCATTCTGAGAAAGCTGGCCCCTCCCTCCATGCTGTCAATCAAGCCTTTGACTGCTGACATCACAACCAATGATTAAAGGAGAACTAAACCCAATTATTTATACTCCAGAATCTGAAAACAACCCCCCTAAAAACACCAATAAACTATAAAATGCCACTTTAGTAAACTCTGTTAAAGTAAATCAAAGCCTGTTAAGAACTGTATGAAGTATCTGTGTGTATGTGCAGTGTCAGACCACACCTCCTGACCTCAGTCACATGCTTCCTTGCTTTATCTGTCCTGTAAAAGGATTGGCTAGAGATTATTAATGGGTGTGACCAACTGTAACAAGGTTCTGCCATAGCTAAGGACTGAGCATGTGCAGAACATAATGGTCGTTGACCAAACTGTGTGATACTAGAATGCTGTGAAGTAAAGCACAAACCATATGTTATTTAGGTAAATTTCCCAGTGCCTGTATCAAAATGAGAGGTAAGACACAGATTACTGGTTTTATATCAAGGTGTTCTGACTTCTAGTTCAGTTTTGTTCTGTGGCTTTAGTTGCCCTTTAACTGCTGTTTCCTCTACTTCCTTCACTGCACATGCTCAACTTATAAAAATCTCATTGAGCAGAGGGAGGAGGTAGATACCTTTACCAGAAATTAAGAGAACTTATCATTAAATATCTTTTTAGCAATGCATGTAATAAACTAGTAAAAATAGCAGTTGGGGTTGCGGGCAGATGAGTTTTTTTTATTTTAGGGTGGACATGCCCTATAAAGGCCATTTTGTGCTGTGAAAAGACAACTAGGAAATTAAAACTTTAGCAGTTATAGTCCCTTTATACATATAACCCAGTGTGCTTGTATAGACAGATATAATAAATATTTCACACTTTAATATAATCTATCATGATATGTTCATCAATTTCCCAAGATAATTCAAAGCATGAAGCATGAAGCTATGATGTAACATGTTGAAGCATGAAGATCAAGCTATGATGTAACATGTTGAAGCATGAAGATCAAGCTATGATGTAACACGCTGAAATGTGAAGGCAAAGCTATGATGTAACATTGAAGCATGAAGACCAAGCTGTAATATAACATGTTGAAGCATGGAGACCAAGCTATGATGTAAGATATTGAAGCATGAAGACCGAGCTATGATGTAACATAGCGAAGCATGAAGACCGAACTAAGATGTAACATATTGAAGCATGAAGACCAAGCTATGATGTAACATATTGAAGCATGAAGACCAAGCTATGATGTAACTTATTGAAGCATGAAGACCAAGCTATGATGTAACATATTGAAGCATGAAGACCAAGCTATGATGTAACATTGAAGCATGAAGACCAAGCTGTTATATAACATGTTGAAGCATGGAGAACAAGCTATGATGTAAGATATTGAAGCATGAAGACCGAGCTATGATGTAACATATTGAAGCATGAAGACCAAGCTATGATGTAACATATTGAAACATGAAGACCAAGCTATGATGTAACATATTGAAACATGAAGACCAAGCTATGATGTAACATATTGAAGCATGAAGAACAAGCTATGATGTAACATATTGAAGCATGAAGACCAAGCTATGATGTAACATATTGAAACATGAAGACCAAGCTATGATGTAACATTGAAGCATGAAGACCAAGCTGTAATATAACATGTTGAAGCATGGAGACCAAGCTGTGATGTAACATTGAAGCATGAAGACCAAGCTGTAATATAACATGTTGAAGCATGGAGACCAAGCTGTGATGTAAGATATTGAAGCATGAAGAGCGAACTATGATGTAACATATTGAAGCATGAAGACCGAGCTATGATGTAACATATTGAAACATGAAGACCAAGCTATGATGTAACATTGAAGCATGAAGACCAAGCTGTAATATAACATATTGAAGCATGAAGACCAAGCTATAATATAACATGTTGAAGCATGAAGACCAAGCTATGATGTAACATATTGAAACATGAAGACCAAGCTATGATGTAACATATTGAAACATGAAGACCAAGCTATGATGTAACATTGAAGCATGAAGACCAAGCTGTAATATAACATGTTGAAGCATGGAGACCAAGCTGTGATGTAACATATTGAAACATGAAGACCAAGCTATGATGTAACATATTGAAACATGAAGACCAAGCTATGATGTAACATTGAAGCATGAAGACCAAGCTATGATGTAACATATTGAAACATGAAGACCAAGCTATGATGTAACATATTGAAGCATGAAGACCAAGCTATGATGTAACATTGAAGCATGAAGACCAAGCTGTAATATAACATGTTGAAGCATGGAGACCAAGCTACAATGTAAGATATTGAAGCATGAAGAGCGAACTATGATGTAACATATTGAAGCATGAAGACCGAGCTATGATGTAACACATCCTATATAATAAAACCCTTATCTGCACCCATGTGTGCCCCAAAAGCCGTCACTGCTCGTGTGCAAGATGGACGCGTTATGCAAAATGCACGTGCCCAGCCAAACGATCAGGGAAAATAGGTCCCTGTTGAGGTACAGACGCCATTTTGTTTAAGTTCCATGACTGACTGCCTCCAAGTATTTAATTCCGCACAGGTTGAGGATTGCAGAGACACTGCAAGTTAACACCCAGTTAAGTTAAAGAGACAAGAATATTAACAACCCACTTAAAGGTCCAGGGAAATTAGAGACACTCCAAGACACCCAATTAAAGGGACAACACACACCTCAAGGAAAACCTGCCACATAACCCTGCAAAAACTGATAATTAAAACTCTCCATATTATTAAACAGTTCTGATTGTAACAAGAGTTTACAGTTAGGCAACATTATTTACCTTCACTGTAATGTTGTGTAGTTTTCCATTTTCTATGTTTATTGTTTAACTTTACACTTGGATTTAACTTTATAATTGGATTAAAAAATAAATAAATATTCACGGAAAATGGCGCAATTTTTTCTACACATTTATTCTAGAACCCATTAACGTAAGGGGCTTAGGGTTGGATCAGACCCGTCATTTATATGGTTATATTTCACCCTCACAAACATGCAGGGAGATTCAATAAAAAGTTCTTATTGTTTAAAACGGTGCTAATTTTGCCCCAACCAATCAGATCTTATGTAACATTTGAAAGCTAACATTTGATTGGTTGGGGCAAAATTAGCACCGTTTTAAACAATAAGAACTTTTATTGAATAACCCTGAGGGTTTTCTGCAACAAGGAACATTTGACATCTTCAGAGTTGATTTTCTGCCTAACAAACCATTAATTCAATTTTTTTTTATTTTACATTTCTAATTGCTGTAATTCTTCATTATCCTGAATTCAAAACTCTCCAGAAATACACAATATTAAGGTGTCGTTTTATATGCAGACTTAGCAGCGCATCTCGTAAGAGAGACAAAACATCCATTTGCATGGTCATTAGAAAAAATCCGTTGCGTTTGAATTTCATGTATAATGTTTGTGTAATGGGGATATTTTGCAAATTATAAAGATGGATGCGTCTTGTTTTTCTTCCGACTGCTCGGAGGGAGTAAAGTTTAACATTTTTGAATGTGTTTCTTTTTTATTTTAATGTCAAGATCTTTTTTTAAAAAAGGCAGTACGGTGGCTCAGTGGTCAGCAATGAGTCCTGAGTTCGATTCCACCCTTGGACACATCTGCAAGGAGTTTGTATGTTCTCCCCGTGCTTGCGTGGGTTTCCTCCGGGTGCTCCGGTTTCCCCCACAAACATAAAGTCATACTGATAGGTTGTATGTGTCCAATAAATGTGCTTAGATTGTAAGCTCTTCGGGGCAGGGCCTGATGTGAATGTATACATGTTATTGTAAAGCGCCACGGAAGATGTTGGAGCTATATAAAACCACAATGATATTAATGAAGAATAATAATAATAATAAGTTTAATGTCAAAAAGTTCAGTGCTATTTTATAATTGTATAAGGCTGAAATGCTATTAAGGGAGCGTAGAGCTCTCTGGAAAATGAATTCTTCAATTCACAAAAAAAAAAAAAATATGAAGAAAGAAAATCAGATTAAAACCTTTTCATGAATAAGGATGTATAGATCCTATAAATAATTGCTGTATCTTTTACCTCTGATGTCTCAATTATTCTGCAGGTTTCTGGCTTTGGACATGCTCGGTGAATACTCTAGTCCCCCTTTCTTCCTCCCTACCAAAGCCCAGAAGGGTTATTTAGCTGACTCCTTCTCAACGTGATCACGTTACATCACAATCTGATTGGCTGATTGTGGCACTACACTGGAGACACCTAGATGAACCTGACCTAGAGATGCCATTTTTCTTGGTCAAGCCTTTCACTCCCTAACTAGGGTGGAGCTTTGCATTATTTTGTTTCATGTAGAATAATTTAGATATGATTTAAATAGATGAGAACTATTTGCATAGCAATTCATTATCATATATCTGGTATGACTGTAAGAATATGGGTTGGTTCTAACAGGTCCAGCCATCCTTGAACATACGCTGTGTATGAAAGGTTTTCAGATGATTTTCTCTCATTATTTTGTATTCTGTATTTTTCCAGTCTTGAGTTGTTTAACAAATACTAAGCCAAGGTCTAGGCAGTTCAATATTTCAGTAGCTGCAAACTGAACAGATGTAATTTGTCACAAAGTCTCTCCAGCAACATCCCCACTGGGCATCTAGAAGAGAATGCATGAAGCCTTGATTATGTAAGTGGCATAGTCAATGCGATGGACACTAGCTGAATTAACTAGCCAGTTGGGAGACTTTTTGTTTGACAGATTTGCAGAGTGTAAACCGGCAATTAACTTGGCTACATGTTTTACTTTCCTTCACTTACAAAATATCTTATATTTTCCCTAACACCGTCAGTAGAGAACAAGGTTGCATCTCGCGGTGAAAAACAGTAAAAATGTTATTTTGAGAGGTTACACAAAAACTGGAACTTTCCTATCTTGAAAGGCAAATTTACAACAAAAGTAGGAAATCTGTAATTGTGAGAAACTAATTAAAGGAGATTGTTTAGCTCTTCGTTATCTTGCTGTCTATGGGGGTCTGCTAAAGATCACTCTATTTTTGCAATTTTTGGGTAGTAAATATACAGGTCATTATATCTAGAATGTAACTAGAAATCAAACCCCCCCCACAGCAAAGTTTTAATGGGGTTCTCCTCACCCTGCTTTATCATCAGTGGTTGACTGCATCTGTGCAAAGAAGATTATTTCCCCCCCTTTGGTCACAGGTGGTACTGTATGAAAAAGAATATGTGATCTAAATGACTTTGACCAAGGCCAATTTTTAAAGTCTTCAAGACTTGGTCAGAGTATCTTCGAAATGGCAATTTATTTCACATGTACCACCTACTTTAACAAGAGGCACCTAAACTACACTCGTTATCCACCCAAAGTTACATTTGATAGTTAACAAGTGAGAATCCCAAGATCCAATTCTCCTGGGTAGTCAGCCTTTAGGGGTCTCCATATGCTATTCAAAATGCCTTTAAGAACTAGTGTGAATAGAAATAAACATGTCTGTATCTGAGGAATGGGCTCATTAGCCACGAAATGCGTTTAATACACATGGGTCGCATGTATGTACATATCTATATAAACCTTTATAAATATTGATTTTTAACTTGGCGTATCCCTGAATTTTGGAGCGCCCACCATCCCGAATTATTTGATTCCTCGGAGATACATTGCTCTGTTTTCAAAATCAGAAATAAAAATTGTATCACGTAAACTGCCATTCGCTTCCTAGAGAATCACTGGTCTTTTTAAATCACTGTGTGATATCCCAGCAAATGAAAACCAAGTTTATAAGCAGATTAAGAGTTACACTTAGCTTGATAGCAGGTCCATGGAGAAAGATTTTATCCTGATATTGTAACAATAATAGTATTTCATTATAACCCTCTAAGAAACCCAACCGTTATCCTAGTTAATTACAGTGATTAAGAAACACTAGGGAAAAAGTCCAATCAAGCTAAAGAATACATTTTTATAATAATATTTTGTTTTTTTTTATTTCAAAATATCCGTAATTAAATCAGAAGTAACAAATGAGTGATGAATAAAGATTTTCAAATCAAGAAATATTCCATGGGGCTATTTCACAGCGTATTATCTTTATCTGGTCTTGTGTCTATTTTATTGTGTGAGTTTCTGTGTTGGAAATGGATGAAGTGAGAAGGCGTCAAGATGATGTTTAGGTCTAATAACACAACTTCCACTGCAGGGCTGTTCATTATTCATCTCCCAAAGTTTTGGTTTTGGTTGTCATCTGCTTTGATACTTTTTATTTTTCAAAATTCAAGCTCAGTGAGAAGATATAAACATTAAAAATTTAACGTTGTATTTCTAGTATTCTTCTGAACTCTGGAACCCTACGTCTTGGGTTAAAGGAATAAAAAATATATCATGTGGGCATGTGAAACTACAACTGTTTCAATTATTTTCTAAAATAAAACAAAGATGCATTTTTAAAGACAAACATACTTTAAATCTCAACTTTTGGGAATAATTAAGTAGGAATCCAGCATCACTAAACTTTCTCAAAGTTACATTGGAGTATTGGAGTTTATATAAAGACATACGACCATCTAGTCCAACCTTTATACCCTACCCATAATGTCTGTCTAACAGTTACATAGTAACATAGTATTGGAGGTTGTATAAAGACATACGTCCATCCAGTCCAACCTTTATACCCTACCCATAATGTCTGTATAACAGTTACAT
>JAACNH010000010.1:1702525-1755680 GCA_019447015.1 Hymenochirus boettgeri | reverse complement strand
TATCTACAAGGCAGTTTTCCAATATCAACTGGACTTGTCCTGGAAATAGGAGATTGGTCCACAACTCTTCCAAATGACTTCCACAGTTTAACTGAAGACTAGGGACATTCCCCAGTATTTAAATGCTTTGAGACATGTGATAATTGATCAATTTACATAACTAGAGGCCTGAATGTACCAATTAACATAATCCCATCCCCACTGTGCAGTGAAACTTATTTGTCTACACATTGCCAAACCTAAAGTTTTTCTTTTATAATGTTGCAAAGATTTTTTTTTTCTTCTGTTAATTTACTAAACTCAGTTTTTAAACTTCAAACCTCTAGTAAAAAAATATGATTTACATTTTTTAAGCTAGACAACCATTTACATAGTAACATAGTATTGGAGGTTGTATAAAAGAACATACGTCCATCTAGTCCAACCTTTATACCCTACCCATAATGTCCTATAACAGTTACATAGTAACATAGTATTGGAGGTTATATAAAGACATACTCCATCTAGTCCAAACCTTTATACACCCCTGCCCATAATGTCTTTATAACAGTTACATAGTAACATAGTATTGGAGGTTGTTAAAGACACACGTCCATCTAGTCCAACCTTTATACCCTACCCATAATGTCTGTATAACAGTTACATACTAACATAGTATTGGAGGTTTGTATAAAGAATACGTCCATCTAGTCCAACCTTTATACCCTCCCCATAATGTCTGTATATCAAGTTACATAGTAACATAGTATTGGAGGTTGTATAAGACATACATCCATCTAGTCCAACCTTTATCCCCTACCCATATGTCTGTATAACAGTTACATAGTACATAGTATGGAGGTTGTGTGAACTTAAGGACATACGTCCATCTAGTCCAACCTTATATACCCTACCCATAATGTCTGTATACAGTTACATAGTAACATAGTATTGGGGTTATATAAAGACATACTCCATCTAGTCCAACCTTTATAACCCTACCCTAATGTCTGTATAACATGACATAGTAACATAGTATTGGAGGGTGTATAAAGAATACGTCCATCTAGTCCAACACTTTATACCCTACCCATAATGTCTGTATAACAGTTACATAGTAACATAGATATTGGAGGGTGTATAAAGACATATCGTCCATCTAGTCCACCTTTATACCCTACCCATAATGTCTGTATAACGTTACATAGTAACATAGTATGGAGGGTGTTAAAGACATACGTCCATCTAGTCCAACCTATACCCTCCCATAATGTCTGTATAACAGTTCATAGTAACATATTATTGAAACATAGTATTGGAGGTTGTGTAAAGACATACGTCCATCTAGTCCAACCTTTATACCCTACCCATAATGTCTGTATAACAGTTACATAGTAACATAGTATTGGAGGGTGTATAAAGACATACGTCCATCTAGTCCAACCTTTATACCCTACCCATAATGTCTGTATAACAGTTACATAGTAACACACACCAGAAGTCAGAAGGAGATGAAGATATCCTTCCATAGATATCTGTTATAACATTTCTATATCATACAGATTATATTTGTGAGATGGGGGTTGCTCACTTTTATTACATAATGATGATAATGGATAATTTTAGTGGATTTGAAGAATGTGACATATGAACCTTTTGGTTGTAAGACTTTATTGATCAATTTATTTTATGGCAAGGGTTCATTGGTCAGTTTAATAAAAAGCTGGATGAGTGTCTACAAACAAGGAATGTTACAGAGTTACTGGGATGATACTAAAGTAGAGTTGGGAAGGGTGTCACTGTGGAGAACGGTTTAAGCTATGAACTGTTTCCAGTGGACGTGTTATGGTAGGTTCATTTTCAGTTTAATAAAAAGGGATGAGTTCTTACAAAAAAGGAAGTTACAGTTATTGGTATGATACATAAAGTAGAGTTGGAAAGGGTTTTTTGTCACTGTGAGAACGGTTAAAGCTTATGGAACTGTCTTCCAGTGGACGTGTTATGGCAGGTTCATGGTCAGATTAATAAAAAGCTGGAGAGTTTCTGCAACAAGGAATGTTTCAAGTTATGGTTATGAATAAAGTAAGAGTTGGGAAGGGTTTGTCACTGTGAGGACGGTAAAAGCTATTGAACTGTCTTCGTTGGACGTGTTGATGGCAGGTTCATTGGTCTTTTAATAAAAGCTGGAGATGTTTATCTACAACACAAGGAATGTACACCTTTTCTTGCTACTAAAACGTATGTCTTTATTCAACCTCAAATACTATACTATACTATACTATATTATACTATACTGTATGATATTATTCTATACTATACTATACTATACTATACTGTACTATACTATACTATACTGTACTGTACTATATCAATATAACCCACGTCCTATGATTTCATTATAACGTTGAGTGTTTGTTCTTTTGTCCATTAATTCCTGCATGGTGATGGCTATTAAAACGTTAAATACAGGAAGCAGAAAAACGGTTGTCACTAATGAGTTTGCATGGAAAAATGTCTGTCTCCTAGATTAATAATAAAATGGTCCTGCCCCATTACAATCTGGGTAATGATGATTAAACTATTTAGAATTAGCAGCTCCCAATCATACACCTACAGTAGAATTCAATGGTTGTAGTATTATTTAGTATTGATTGGCCTGATAATAAATAATTATCTCTGCAAACATTGGGATTCCAGCTGAACATAGGATACAAATCTACTTGTCTTGACATTTTCTATGGTATATCCAAGACTGGGACTAATAGTCTCCAGTCCACATAACAGAAAAGACTTATTATGTTAGACTTGGGAATGGGTCTACAAAACGGGAGAAGAGGCAGAAGTGACTCAATAGGGAGGACTTATTTGTGGACAATAGACTTCTTCTGCTGGGTAATTTGGGTGCCAGGTCCGCCACAGAAAGGGCTTTGCGTATGAGTGAGAAAAGAGATGGGGAACTAAAAACTGGTAAGAGAACCGGAGAATTTGTAATGACAAGAGAATTAAGTTGGATTAATATTGATTCATATTTTTGGCTAAATCTGTGCAGCTTTGGTGCAACAGAGGCCCAACCTCTACGGTGGTTTAGAATAACAGAACTACACGTATAAAACAATAGCAGAGTAAATGTTTCCTAGAATTGTTGGCTTTCTTTATTATCTCCTTCCATCCTTTATGTAAACAAATACTTTATGTGCGGTTATGTAACTCCGTTTGTAATTATGGGTGTAATCCTTGGAGGATTGACCATTATCAATTGCTTTGTTATTCTGTAGTTGGAAATAAATCCGCGACTGCTGGGCAAGTTTTTATTCACTGTCAGTTGGCGGTCAAATTTGAATTGTATTGATCGTAGAGAATATGAAATCTCAGAAACTGAACAATGATACTGGGGTCTTTCAAAATGGTCTCATACTGTACATTGGTGTCAATGTCATCAAACCATGTGGCATGGTCACAGCACTGAATTCGACTTTTGCAGCCAAGCCACTATAAAGTATCTAGGTACAACAATTTCCATACAGCTTCATAATTTAATCAAAAATGGTTAAATTGCTGTTTAACTGGTGTGTAAGTTATTAACTGCTGAAAAATAAAAACATAAGATTGTAGTTTGATGTTGAAGACAAGTTTCAACCCTAACTAAAAATTCTTAAAGCCCAACTATAATCAGTTTTGAACCCTATAAGTCCTAAACTATAACTCATGTCCTCACACCACAACACTCAGTCCTCAACCCCCAACATAACTAGTCCTCAACCCCAACTACAATCATGTCCTCATCCCCAACTATAACTCATGTCCCAACCCCCACCCAACTCTCATCATGCTCACCCCAACTAACTCATGTTCTCAACCCCAACTATAACTAGTCTGTCCTCAACCCATACTATAAACCATGTCCTCAACCCCAATATAAACCATGTACTCAACCCAACTATAAAATATGTCCTGCAACCCTAACTAAACTTGTGTCCTCAACCCCAACTTTAAATCATGTCCTCAAACTTCACTATTAACTGTGTCCTCAACCCCCAACGTGTAAAACTATGTCCTCAACCCCAACTATAACTCAGGTCCTCAACCCCACGATAACGCTAAACCATTATCAACCCCAACTATAACTCATGCCTCAACCCCCAACTATAACTATGTCCTCAAACCCCAACTATAAACTATGTCCTCAACCCCAACTCTTAAAACTATGTATATCCCCAACTATAACTATGTTCCTCAACCCCCAACTATAACTCATGTCCTCAACCCCAACGATAACTCATGTCCTCAACCCCAATATAACAACTCGTCATCAAAACCAACTATAAATATACGTCCTCACACACTAAACCCTGTCGCTCAACCCCCACAACTATAACTCATGTCCTCAACCCAACCATACTAAATGTCCTCAACCCAACTGTACTCATGTCCTCAAACCAACTATAACTCGTGTCCTCAACCCCCAACTAAACTCATGTCCTCAACCCCAAACTATAACTCATGTCTCAACCACAACTATAACTCTGTAACTCATGTCACTCAACCCCAACGATAACTAATGTCCTCAACCCCCCAACTATAAAGCATCCTCAACCCCCAACTATAACCTCATGTCTCAACCCCACTATAATCATGTCTCATCACCAACTAACTCGTCTTCAACCCCAACTATAACCATGTCCTCAACCCAACTATAACTAGTCCTAAACCCCAATAAGCAGAACTATAACTGACATCATCCCAACAACTATAACTCATGTCCTCAACCCCAACTATACATCACATTGTCCTCAACCCCAACTATAACTCATGTCCTCAACCTAACTAAAGTGTCCTCAACCCAACGATAAATCATGATACTTCAAACAATGAATTGTAACATGATTGAAGAATGAAACCAGCTTGATGAACATATGTGAAACATGAAGACCACGCTATGATGTAACTATTGAAAACATGAAGATCCGAACTCTGATGTAACATATTGAAGCATGAAGGACCAAGCTATGATGTAACATATTGAAACATGAAGACCAAGCTATGATGTAACATGTATTGAAACATGACGACCAAGCTATGATGTAACTATTGAAAGCATGAGACCAAGCTATGATGTAACATATTGAGGCATGAGACCAAGCTATGAGGGCACATTGAAGCATGAAGACCAAGCTATGAGTAAAACAATTGAAGCATGAAGAACCAAGCGATGATGTAACATTTGAAGCGATGAAGACCAACTGGAATATACAGTGAAGCATGGAGACCAAAAGCTACAATGTAAGCTATGAAGCATGAAGAGCGAACTATGCATGTAAAACATATTGAAGTAAGGAAGGACCGAGCTATGATGATACACATCCTATATAATAAACCCTTATTGCACCCCATGTGCTGCCCCAAAGCCGTCAATGCCCTCGGTGCCAAGATGGACGCGGTTACATGCCAAATGCACGTGCCCCAGCCAAAGATCAGGGCGAAAAAATAGGTCCCTGTTGAGGTGCACAGACGCCATTTTGTTAAGTTCATGACTGACTGCCTCCAAGTATTTAATTCCGCACAGGTTGAGGATTGCTAGAACACTGCAAGTTAACACCCAGTTAAGTCAGAGACAAGAATATTACAACCCACGTAAGGTCCAGGCGAAATTAGGAGACACTCCAAGACACCCAATCTAAAAGGGACACAACAACACTCAAGGCAACCTGCCACATAACCCTGCCAAAAATGAATAATTAAAACTCTCCATATTATTAAACAGTTCTGATTGTAAACAAGAGTTTACAGTTAGGCCAACATATTTACCTTCACTGTAATGTGTGATTGTTTTCCATTTTCTATGTTTATTGTTTAAATTACACGTGAGATTTAACTTATAATTGAGATTAAACCAAAAATAAATAAATATTCACGGAAAATGGCGACAATTTTTTTACACATTTATTCTAGAAACCCTTAACGTAAGGGGCTTAGGGTTGGATCAGACCCGTCATTTATATGCGCTTATATTCACCATCAAAACATGCAGGGAGATAAATAAAAAAGTTCTATTGTTTTAAACGTGCCTAATTTTGCCTCCCAACCAATCGATCTTATGCTAACATTTGAAACTAAATCTGCTGGGTTGGGGCAAAATTAGACACCGTTTAAACCAATAAGACTTATTGAATAAACCTGAGGGTTTTCTGCAAACAAGGCACATTTTGAATCTTCAGCAGTCTGCATTTTCGCCTACAAACCATTAATTCGAATTTTTTTCTATACATTTATAATTGCGTGTTAATTCTTTCATATATCCTGAATCAAAACTATCCAGAAATACACACTATATAAGTTGTCGTTTTAATGCAGACTTGCCAGCCCGCATACTCGAAGGAGACCAAAACATCCATTTGCATGGTCATAGAAACAATCCGTTGCGTTGAAGTCATGTATAATGTTTGTGTAAGTGGAGGCATATTTGCAAGTATAAGATGGATGCGTCTGTTTTTCTTCCGAAATGCTCGAGGGAGGTAAAGTTTAACCATTTTGATGTGTTTCTTTTTGATTTTAATTGTCAAGATCTTGTTTTAAAAAAGCGCGTACGGTGGCTCATGGGGTAGCAATGAGTTCCGAGTTCGATTCCACCCTTGGGACAAATCTGCAAGGAGTTTGTATGTTCTTCCCCGATGCTTGACGTGGGTTTCTCACGGGTGCTCCGGTATCCCCCACAAACATAAAGTCAAATGATAGAGTTAGCTATTGGTCCAATAATTGGGTAGATTGCTAAGCTCTTACAGGGGCAGGGCCCTGATGTGCAATGTATACATTTATGTTTAAAGCGCCACGGAAGATCGTGGAGCTATATAAAAACCACAATGATACTTAATGAAGAATAAAAATAATAATAGTTTAATGTCAAAAAGTTCAGTGCTATTTATATTATAAGGCTGAAATGCATAATGGAGCGTAGCAGCTCATCTGGAAATGAATTCTTCAATTCACAAAAAAAAAAAAAAATATGAAGAAAGAAAACAGATTAAAACCTTGTCGTGAATATATAGGAGTATAGATCCTCGAAATAATATTGCTGTATCTTTTACCTCTGAGTCTCAATTATTCTGCAGTTTCTCAGGCTTTGGACATGCTACGGGGCTGAATACTCTAGTCCCCTTTCTTCCTCCTACAAAAGCCAGTAAGGGTTATTTAAGCTGAGACTCCTTCTCAACGGATCAGTTACATAAAAATCTGTTGGCTGATGGTGGCACTTTACACTGGAGGACACCTAGATGAAACCGGACCTAGAGATGCATTTTCTTGGTCAAGGCCTTTTCACTCCCTACTAGGTGGAGCTTTGCCAGTATTTTGTTTCCGCGTAGAATAATTTAGATATGATTTAAATAGATTGATGAACTATTTGCATTAGCAATTCATTCATCATATATCTGGTATTGACTGTTATAAGAATATGGGTGGTGTCTAAACAGGTCAGCCATCTTGACACAATACGCCTGCATGCTATGAAAGGTTTTCAGATGATTTATCTCTCATTATTTGCTATTCTGTATTTTCCAGTCTTGGTTGTTAGACAAATAAAGCCAAGGTTAGGCAGTTAAATATTCAGTAGCTGCCCAACTGAACAGCCCTGTTAATTTGTCACAAAGTCTCTACAGCACATACCCCAATGGGCATCTAGAAGAGAATGCATGAAAGCCTGATTAAGTAAGTGGCCATAGTCAATGCGATGGACACTAGTGAATTAATAGCCAGTTCGGGAGACTTTTTCGTTTGACAGGATTTGCAGAGTGTAAACCGGGCAATTAAACTTAGGCTACAGTTTTACTTCCTTCACTTACAAATATCTTATCATGTCCTAAACCGTCAGTAGAGCACTAGAGGCGTTGCATCTCGCGGTGAAAAAACAGAACAATGTTATTTTGAGAGGTACACAAAAACTGCGAACTTTACCTATCTGAAAGGCCAAATTTACAAACAAAAGTCAGGAAATCTGAATTGTGAGAAAATGAATTAAAAGGAGATTGTTTAGCTCTTCGTTATCTTAAGACTCGCTCTAATGCGGGTCGAGTACAGATCACTCATATTTTTGCCAATTTGGTAGGAAATATACAGGTATTATATCTCGCAAGTGTAAACTAGAAAGCAAACCCCCCCAACAGCAAAGTGTTAATGGGGTTCCTACCTCACCCTGCTTTATCATCAGTGGGTGACTGCATCTGCCTGCAAAGAAGATTATTCCCCCCCTTTGGTCACAGGTGGTACTGATTTGTATTGAAAAGAATATGTGATACTAAATGATCTTTGACCAAGCCAGATTTTAAGTCTCTCAAGACTTGGTCAGAGTATAACTGCGAAAATGGCCAATTTATTTCACATGTGTAACACCTACTTTAACAAAGAGGCCACCTAAAAACTACACTCGTTATCACCAAAGTTAATTTGATAGTTAACAAGTGAGAATCCCAAGATCCAATTCTCCTGGATAGTCAGCCTTTAAGCGGAGTCTTCTCCATATGACTATTCAAAATAGCCTTAAGAACTAGTGTTGAATAGAAAAAACATGTCCTGTATCTGAGGAATGGACTCATATAGCTACGAAATGGTTTTAATACACATGAGGTCGCATGTAGGACATATCTATATAAACCTTTATAAATATTGATTTTTAACTTGGCGTCATAACCCTGAATAAGTTTGGAGCGCCAACCATACCGAATTATTTGATTCCTCGGAGATTACATTGCTCTGTTTCAAAATCAGAAATAAAAATTGATCACGTAAAAGGCATTCGCTTCCTAGAGAAATCACTGTCTTTTTTAAATCACTGTTGAGGGGTGTGATATCCCACAAAGAAAACCAAGTTTAAATAAGCCAGATTAAGAAGTTAAACTTAGCTTGATAGCAGGTCCATGGCGAAGATTTTATCCGGATATTGTAACAATAATAGTTATTTCATTTGAACCCTAAGCACCCAACCGTTATACCCTACGTTATTAAGTGCAGTTAAGAACCTAGGGAAAAAGTACCAATCAAGCTAAAGAAGTACATTTTATAATAATGATTTTGTTTTTTTTATCAATATCCGTTAATTAAATCAGGAAAGTAACGACAATGATGGATGAATAAGATTTTCAAATCAAGAAATATTCCAGGCGGCATTCAAAGAGTATTATCTTTATTGGCTTGTGCTCTATGTTATTGTGTGAGTTTCTGGGTGAGGAAATGATGATGAAGTGAGAAGGCGTCCAAGATGATGTTTAGTCTAATAAACACAACATTCCACGCAGGGCTATGTTCATATTAATCTCCCAAAGTTTTTCCTGAGTTGATGTGTTTGTTGTCATACTGCTTGATACTTTTTATTTGTTCAAAAATTCAAGCTCAGCTGAGAATGATATAAACATTAAAAGTATAACGTTGTATTTCTAGGATTCTTGAACCTCTTGGATGGAACCCTACGTCTGGTTAAAGGAATAAAAAATATATCATGTGGGGCATGTGAAAACTACACTGTTTACAACTGATTTTCTAAAAATCAAACAAAGATTGCATTTTTAAAGACAAACATACTTTAAATCTCAACTTTTGGGAATAAATAAGTAGGAATCCAGCCATCACGAAACTTCTCAAAGTTACATTGGAGTATTGGAGTTATATTAAAGACATACGACCATCTAGTCCAACCTTATCACCTACCCATAATGTCTGTCTAACCGCTTACCTATAACATAGTATCGAGGTTGTATAAAGACATACGTCCATCCAGTCTAACCTTTATGACCCTACCCATAAGTCGGTATAACAGTTAGATAGTACCATAGTATGGAGGTTGTATAAAGACAATAGTCCATACTAGATCCAACCTTATACCCTACCCATAATGTCTGTTTATAACAGTTACCTAGTTAACATATATTGGAGCGTGGTATTAAAGACATATGTCCATCTAGTCCCAGCTTTATCCCCTACCAATACTGTCTGTTATAACAGTTATATAAACATAGATATTGCCGAGGTTCGTATAATAAACACGTCCATCTAGTCCAACCTTATTAACCTACCCATAATGTCTGTATTACAGTTACATTATTAAAATAGTTATTGGAGCGTTGTATAAAAGACATACGTCCATCTAGTCCAACTTTATACCACCCATAATGTCTGTCTAACAGTACCTAGTAGAGTAACATAGTATTGGAGGTTGTATTAAAGACATACGAACACTAGTCCATCCTTTATACCCTACCATATGTATGTAGAACAGTTAATAGAACATTAGATATGGCAGTGGTGTATAAGAATACGATTCCATCTAGCTCCAACTTTATACCCTACCATACTGTTGTATGTAACAGTTACATTAAAACTAGTATTGCCGGGTTGGTATAAAGAACATACGTGTCCATCTAGTCCACCGTGTATACCGTACCCATATGTCCATTATAAGGTACCATAGTACATAGGATGCGAGGTTATATTAAAGACATACGTCCATCTAGTCCCCTTCACCCTGACCCATAATGTGCTAGAACAGTTGACATAGTAAAATAAGTATTGGAGGTTGTATAAAGACACACGATCCATCTAGTCCAACTTTAGACCCTACCCATAATCGTGCTGTTATATAACAGTTACATGTAACTAGTATTGGAGGCAGGTTGTATAAAGATATACGTCCATCTAGTACCAACCTTATACGCCTACCCTAATGTCTAG
The DNA here is from genome assembly GCA_019447015.1 of Hymenochirus boettgeri. Taxonomy (NCBI): domain Eukaryota; kingdom Metazoa; phylum Chordata; class Amphibia; order Anura; family Pipidae; genus Hymenochirus; species Hymenochirus boettgeri. The sequence goes on along the minus strand of JAACNH010000010.1, from coordinate 1,744,988 downwards.
TATATCAAGTTACATAGAACATAGTATGGAGTTGTTAATATGAATACATACCATCTAGTCAACCTTATATCCCTACCATAATTACGTATAAAGTTACATAGAAATCGATTGGAGTTTGTATAAGACTAAACAAAAACCTCCATCCTAGTCCAACCTATTTATAACCTACACATAATGTCTTAGTTATAACAGTTACCTTATTAACATAGTATTGCTAGTTATATAAAGACATTACATCCGATCTATGTCCAAATTTATACCCTAACCCATAGGTCTGTATTAACAGTTACATACAATAACATAGTATTGGAGGCGTGATGTATGAAGAATAGTCCATCTAGTTCAACACTTTATACCTACCATAATGTCTGTATAAACAGTTACGATAGTAACATAGTATCTGGACGAGGATGTACTAAAGAATACGTCATATCTAGTCAGCTTTACCTTACCATAATAAGTCTATGTATAACAGTACATAGCTAATAAGTATTGCGGAGGGGTTATAAAGACATACGTCCATCTAGTCAACCTTTTATACCCTACCCATAATGTCTGTGTAACAGTACATAGTAACAGAGTATTGAAGGTTGTATAAAGGACATCACGTCCATAACTAGTCCAACCTTTATACCCTACCCTAATGTCAGTATACATTTACATAGTAACATAGTTGGACGGTTGTATAAAGAACATCACATCCATCTAGTCCAACCCTTTATACCTACCAAATTTCTGCTCTTTATAAACAGTTACATAGTAACATATATTGAGAGGTAATATAAAGACATACATCATACTAGTCCAACCTTGATATACCCTACCATAATGCTTGTCAAACAGTTACATAGTGAACATAGTATTGAAGGCTTGTATAATAGACATTACGCCCATCTAGTCCCACCTTTTACCCTACCCTAATGTCCGTATGACATGTTAACATAGACTACATAGTATTGAGTTATATAAAGACATACGATCATCTAGTCCACCTTTTTCACCCTACCCCCCATAATGTCAGTATAACAGTACTAGTACATAGTATTGGAGGCTGTTATAAAGACCACACGTCCAGTCTAGTCAACCTTCTGATACCCTACCCATACATGTCTGTATAACAGTTACATAGTAATAGTATGGAGGTTGTAATAAAAAGAATATGTCCATCTAGTTCCAACCTTTAGACCTACATAATGTCTATATAACAGTTACATAGTTTGGAGTTGCTTATAAAGACAAACGTCAATATAAGTCCCAAACTTGAACCATACCCATAATGTCTGTATACAGCTTACATAGTAACATAGTAATATGGAGGTTGTATAAAGACATATCGTCATCTAGGTCCAACTTTTATCCCTACCCATAATGTCTGTATAAACAGTTACAGAGTTAATAGTAATAGTGTTGGAGGTTGATATAAAGACAATATGACCATCTAGTCCAACCTTTAGACCCTACCATAATGTCTGCTATAAACAGTTACATAGGAACATAATATTGGAAGGCGTTATAAAGACAGAAGTCCATCTAGTCCAACCTTGCTACCCTACCAATAATGTTGTTAACAGTACATAGTAACATAGTCTGGCGGGCTTATAAAGACATAAGTCCATCTAGGTCACACCTTTATACCCGACCCATAAGGTCTAGTAGAACAGTACATGTAACAGAGATGGAAGGTGTGTATAAAGACAGAAGTCCATCTAGTCCAACCTTTTTATACTTCTACCCATAATGTCTGCTATAACAGGTCCTACATAGTAACATATATTGGAGGTTGTATAAAGACATTACCATCCATAAGTCAAACCTTATATCCACTACCCCCATAATGTGCTGTATAACAGTTACATAGATAACTAGGTAGTGGGGTTTGTATAAAGCCAGAATCCATCTAGTCCAACCTTTATACCCCTACCCATAATGTCTGCTTACAAGTTACATTAGTTACACATCGTATTGGACCTGGTATATAAAGACATACACTCAACTAGTTCCACCTTTATACCCTACATAATGTATGTATACAGATTACATAGTACATAGTATTGAGGTATGTATAAAGACATACGTCACATCTAAGCTCAACATTTATACCTACCCATAAATTGGTTCCGTATGACAGTTACATAGCTAATCATAGTATATGGCAGTTTATAAAGACTACGCTCATCTAGTCAAACTTTTCACCCTACCCCATAATGTCCGTATAACGTTAATAAGTAAAATTAGTATTGGAAGGTTGCCTTATAAAGACAACGTCCATCTAGTCAACCTTTATACCCTACATAATTGCTAATGTATAACAGTTACATCAGTAACATAGTATTGGCAGGTGGTATATAAGACATATGTCCATCTCGTCCAACCTTTATAGCCTACCATATGTCATATTATAACAGTTACATAGTCTGGGGTGCTATAAAGACATACGTCCATCTAGTCCAAACTTCTATAACCATATACCCATAATGTCTGTAACAGTTACATAGTAACATAAGTATTGGAGGTGTATAAAGACTACGTCCATCTTGTCCAACCTGTATAACCCCTACCCATAATGTCTGTATAACAGTACATAGTAAATAGTGTTTGGAGGGTATAAAGACATATCGCCAATCTAGATATCCAACCTTTAACCCTACCCTAATGTCGTATAAACAGTTACATGGTAAATAATATTGGAGGCGGTGATAAAGCACATAAGTCCATACTAGTCAACCTTTATACCTACCCATAAGGTCCTGTATAAACAGTACATAGTACATAGTATTGGAGGTTTATAAAGAAATATAAGATCCCATATAGTTCAACCTTTATCCCTACCCATATGTCTGTATAACAAGTACATAGTAACAGAGATTGGAGGTGCTTAAATAAAGACAGAAGTGATCCATTAGTCCAACCTTTATACTCTACCCATTGTAATGTCTAGTATAACAGTACATAGTTAACATAGTATTGTGGAGGTTGTATAAAGACATAACATCCATCTAGTCCAACCTTTCTAACTACCCATAATGTCTGTATACAGGTACATAGTCACATTCAAGTATTGGAAGGTTGTATCAAAAGAATACCTCCATCTAGTCCAACCTTGATACCCTACCCATAATGTCGTATAACAGTTACATAGTAACATAGTATTGGGGTTGTATTAAAGACATAAGTCCATCTAGTCCAACTATACCTACCAAAAAATGTCTGTATAACAGTTACATATAAATAGTATGGGAGGTTGTATAAAAAATACTTAAATCTAGTCCAACCTTAATTACCCTACCATAATGTCTGATATAACAGTACCCGTAACAGAAGTATTGGAGGTTGTATAATATGACATACGTCCATACTAGTTCAACCTATTATACCCTAACCATATGTCTGCTATAACAGTTACATAGTAACATAGTATGGAGGTTATGGATAAAGACATACGTCCATCTAGTCCAACCTTTATATCCATACCCTAATGTCTGTATAACAGTACATAGAACATAGTATGGGAGGTTGTCATAAAGACATACATCCATACTAGTCCAACATTTATACCTACGCATAATGTCTGTATAACAGTTACATAGTAAAGAGTATTGAGGTTGTAGAAGACATACATCATCTAGTCACCTTATATCGAACCTAATAGTCTGTATAACAGTTACATAGGAAAATAGTATTGGCGGTATGTATAAAGACCTTACGTCCATCTAAGTCCAACCTTTATACCCTTACCCATAATGTCTGTAAAAAGTGACATAGAACTAGTATTGGAGGTTGTATAAAGACATATGTCCATCTGTCAACCTTTCTAGCCTCACCCATAATGTCTATTATAACAGTTTACATAGTATTGGAGGTGGTATAAAGACATACGTCCATCTAGTCCAAAAATTTTATACCCTAACCCTAATGTCTGTATACACAGTTACATGTAACATAAGTATTGCGGTTGCTAATATAAGACATACGTCCATCTAGTCAACCTTTATACCCTTACCATAATGTCTGCTTCTAAACAGTACATAGTAACCATAGTGTGGAGGTTGTATAAAGACATATGCCCGCTAGTCCAAACATTTTTATACCCTACCCCATATGTCTGTATAACAGTACATGTAGAAATTACATTGGGAGGGGTTATAAGACATAAGTCCATCTAGTCCAAACATATACCCTACCATAATTTCTGTTTTAGAACAGTTTACATGCTAGTAACATAGGATGGAGGCGTTTATAAAAGACATAAGTCCAGTATAGTAAACACAAAAAAAAAACTCAACCTTATACCCTACCATAATGTACTGTTATAACAGTTACATAGTAACAGAGTATTCGGAGGGGTATAAAGACCGTAATGTCCATCTAGTCAACCTCTTATTACTTACCATAATGTCTGTCTATAAACGAGTTACATAGTAACATAGTATTGAGGCTGGATAAAGACAGGACATCATCTAGTCCAAACTTTATATCCTACCAATAATGTCTGTTTATAACAGTTACATTGTAACATAGTATTGGAGGTGTAAAAAGACATACATCCATCTAGTCCAAACCTTATCACCCTACCCATAATAGTCTGTTATAACAGTTAATTAGTAACATAGTATTGGAGCGTTATATAATAGCACATACATCATCTAGTCCAACCCTTTATACCCTACCCATAAGGTCTGTATAACAGTTACATAGTAAAATAGTATTGAAGGTGTAAAAGACATTAAGTTCCATCTAGTCCAACCTTTATAAACCTACCCATAATGTCCGTAATGACAGTATACATAGGAACATAGTATTGGAGGTTATATAAAAGACATAAGTCAATCTAGTCCACATTGTTCACCCTACCATAATGTCCGCCATTATACAGTTACATAGTAACATAGTATCTGGAGAGTGTGTATAAAGACACACGTCCATCTAGTCCCAACCTTTATACCCATACCCATAATGTCTGTAAACAGTTACATAGTAACATAGTATTAGGAGGTTGTATAAAGACATATGCTCCACTTGTCCACTTTATAAGCCTACCCCTAATGTCTATATACAGTTACATAGGATTGGAGGTATGTATAAAGACATACGTCATCTAGTCCCCCCCCAAACTTCTATACCGACCCATAATGCTCTGCTATAACAGTTACCGTAGTAACATAGTAGATTGAGGTCCGAGGTTGTGTATAAAGACATACGTCCATTAGTCAACATGATACCTACCCATAATGTCTGTTAACAGTTACATCGTACATTAGTGTTGGAGGTATGGATAAAGACATATGCCCAATCTAGTCCAAACCTTATACCCTACCCATAATGTCTGCTGTTATAACGAGTTACATAGCTAACATTAATATATGGAGAGGTCTATAAAGAAAGTGAAGTCCATCTAGTCCAACCTTTATACCACACCCATAATGTCTGGCATATAACAGTTACATAGTAACATAGTATTGCGAGCGGCTTATAAAGACATAAGTCCAGATTAGTTCAACCTGTAATACCCTACCATAATGCTCTGTGCATAACAGGTACATAGTAATAACAGAGTATTGGAGGGTGTATAAAGACAGAAGTCCATCTAGTACCAACCGTTAGACTCTACCCATAATGTCTTTATACCAGTTACATCAGTAACATAGCTATTGGAGGGTTGAGATAAAGAAAATAATCCATACTAGTCCACCTTTATTCCGACCATATGTCTGTATAACAGTTACCATCAGTAACATAGTATTGGAGGTTGTATAAGACTTACATACATCAAGTCAAGCTTATACCTACCAAGTTAATGTCTGTTATAACTAGTACATAGTAACATAGTTCTTGGAGCGTTAGTATAAAGGACATAGTCATCTAGTCCAACCTTTATACCCTAGCCCAAAATGATCTAGTATAACAGTTACAGATTAACATAGTATTGGAGGTTGTATAAAAACATATTCCATCTAGTCCAACCTTATACCCTACATAATGTCTGATAACAGTTACATAGTAACATAGAGATTGGAGGTTGATTAAAGACATACGCTACCCATCTGTTAACCTTATTATACCTAACATAGTGTCTGATAACCGTGACATAGTACATAGTATGGCAGTTGTATAAAGACATAAGGGTCCATCTAGTCCAACCTTTAATCTCTAACCATAAATGGTCTGTAATGAACAGTACATAGCTAAACCTAGTAATATATGGAGGTTTTATAAAGACATACATCCATCTAGTCCACATTTAATACCCTACGCATAATGGTCTGCTATAAACAGTTACATCGTAATCATAGATGAGAGGGTGTAGAAAGACAGTACATCCATCTAGTCCAACCTTTATATCCTACCGATAATGCGTATAACAGTTGACATAGCTACATAGTAAGTGGCAGGTGGATTGATATAAAAGACAACGTCCATCCGTCCAATTTATACCCTAACCATAAGTCTGTTACAGTCTACATTAGTAAAATAGTATCTGGCAGGTTGATATATAAAGACATACGCTCCATCTAGTCCAACTTAGACCACTAACCCATGAATGTCTGTTATAACAGTTACATAGTAAATAGTATTGAGAGGTTGTATAAGACATACATCCATACTAGCTACAACCTTATAATCCTACCATAATGTCTGTATAACAGTTACATAGTAACATAGATATGGAGGTTGTATAAAGACGTACATCCATCTAGTCCAACCCTTATATCCTAACCACATAGTCTGTATAACAGTTACATAGTATAATAGTATTGGAGGTTGTATAAAGACAGACACCATCTAGTCCAACATTTATATCCTACCACATAATGTCTGTATACAGTTACATAGTAACATAGTATTGGAGAAGTGAGACAAAGACTAGTCCATCTAGGCCAACATTTATACCCTACCATAAGTAATGTATAACAGTTACATAGTAACATTCGTATTGAGAGGGTGTATAAAGACATACGTACCAATCTAGTACAGCCTTTATACCCTACCAGTAATGTCTTGTATAACAGTACATAGTAACATAGTATTGGAGGGTGTATAAAGACATAACGTCCATCTAGTCCAGACCTTTTTTATACCCTACCATAATGTACTGTATAACAGTTACATAGGACATATGATTGAAGGTTGTATATAAAGACATACGTACCATACTGAGTCAACCTTTATTTACCCATACCCATAAGTCGCTATAACATTACATCAAGTAACCATAGTGATGTGGCGAGGTTGTATAAAGACATACATCCATCTAGTCCAACCTTGTCATACCCTACCCATAATTGTCTGTAGAACAGTTACATAGTAGGAACATAGTATTGGAGGTTATATAAAGACATACATCCATACTAAGTCCAACATGTATACCCACCCATCATGTCTGTATAAACAGTAATAGTAAATATATGAAGGTTGGATAAAGACATTAAGTCCATCTAGTCCAACCTTCGAATACCCTACAATAATGTACCGTATGACAGTACATAAGATAACATCAGTAATTGGAGGTTTAGTATATAAAGACATACGTACATCAGTACACTTTTAACCTACCATCAATAGTCAGTATAAACAGTTAAATAGTAACATCGTCTTGGAGGAGTTGTATAAAGACCACACGTCTCTAGTCCAACCTTATACCCTACCATATTTCTGTATAAACATGTACATAGTAAACATAGCGTATTCGGATGGTTGTATATAAAGACATATAGTCCATCTAATCAACCTTATATAGCCTACCCATAAGCGGCTATATAACAGCTTAATAAGTATTGCGAGGGTTTGTAGAAAGACATACGTCCATCTCAGTCCAAACTTTATACCCTACTGTTGAAGGTTCTCATTCATCCAGAGCATGGTATATCTGTTGTATTCATTAGATTCAACTGAGACTTGAAATGAGTTCTTGAAGACGTTTTCCCTAGTCATCCCGATGGCTTTCTCAATCAGAATGACCTTGTACAAGAATCTGTGGCAATTATGAATACCCTGGACAAATCCAATTAGCATATCACAGCAGGTGTTAAGGTGTGATTAGATAGTGGCTCAAGAGGTGTATAGGAACGCACAGAGTAAGGTGTTTAAAACAGCATAGCATATAATTGGCAGACAGTTAGGTGTGAACCACCCCCCACCTCGATTCGCCCGCTTGGGTCTTATTTCACATAAATGAGCCTCACTTAACACCTCTCTTGAACAGTCACGTTCCTTCGCAGATGTTAAACCTTACAATCTTCAAAGGTATGTCCGTTATCCTTACGAGCAGATAAACGGCTGAGTCTGACCGAGGAATGGCTCTTCCTGTGATGGGGCCAGACGTTGATGCATTGCGTTTGGTTCCTCCCCAAATACCAAATACAGAGACATTTCTCACTGCATCACCGCCCATATATGATGTCGCTTTTTCTGTGTTTTGCTACTGGTATTGCGGTCCTTTGGATTGTTACCAATGCTAGCCTTTTTTTCCCCTGGTGTTGTTTCGGTTTTAAAGCAGACAGGGATACCGATGTTTTTGAAAAATTCTTCTTATGTCTCAGAGCACAAGCTACATATGGGATGACCATGCGTTCTTACCCCTGTCTTCGCTTTCCCCTTCAATGCTGGTATGTCGTTCTTTTCTTTGCCTTATACTTCTTTGACAAATGGGCCAGTCTGTGATATCACAAGTTTTAAGGGCTTCCTCTGAGATGTTTCATTTCTTAGCCGTTCGCCTCCTGCTGCTAGTGGGGATGTTTCATCGGCTCTGTGTTACAGGTTCTGATGACACCCACGCTTGGTTAAGATGTTGGGTGGAGTCCAACTCAATATATCCTGGTGTGTGTTGGTTTCTGTAAACCTCTACGTTCCAGGTTCCCATTTTCCCTCTTCTACCAAGCAGTCCAAGGGAAGCCATTTGTGTGTTTTGTACCTCTTCCTGGTAATTTCTTTTTTGGTCTCACGCGCCTTAAGTGTGTTCTGTGAAGATTTGTACTTCCTCTTGGTGGATTTTACACCAGTGTGTCATAACATATCTGAACCAGTAGATGGCGTGCTTGCCCTTAAAGGTATCTTAAGCGCATAACATAACTACACAGATAACATAACACAGTATAACATAATGGCGAAGAGAACGGCCTATCGCGTTTCAAGAGAGGTGTTGAGGCCAGTTTAATGTGAAAATAAAGAAACCAAAGCCCTAATAGAGAGTCCGGAGAGGGGGTTCGCCACCAACTGTTCTGCCAGTCACCAGGATGCCCATGTTTTAACACCTTCCTATGGGGCTTCCTAAACACCGGTCTTAGCACTATCTAATCACCAACCCTTAACACCCCCTGGCGTGTGATAATGCTAATTGGGATTTTCAGGGTACCTATGGCCACAGATCTTGTACAAATTCATTCCTTAATTGAGAAAGCCATCGGAATGACTAGCGAAACGTCTTCAAGAACTACATTTCAAGTCCAGTTGCATCAATTGAATACAAAACTTATACCCTACCTCTAATGTCTGTATAACAGTTACATAGTAACAACGTATTGGAGGTGGATAAAGACATACGTCCATCTAGTCCAACCTTATACCCTACCCATAATGTCTGTATAACAGTTACATAGTAACAAGTGTATGGAGGTTGTATAAAGACATATGCCATTCTAGTCAACCTTTATACCCTACCATAATGTCCTGTACTAACAGTTACATAGGAACATACTATTGGGAGGGGTTATAAAGACATAAGTCATCTAGTCCAACCTTTATACCGACCATAATGTCTGGTATAACACAGTTGACATAGTAACATAGTATTGGAGGTTTATAAAGACATAAGTCCATATAGTCAACCTTTATTACCCTACCCAAATGTCTGGTATAACAGTACATATGTAACAGATGTAATGGAGCGTTGTATAAAGTACAGAAAGTCCATCTAGTCCAAATTTATACTCATACCCATAATGTCTGGTATAACAGTTACATAGTACATAGTATTGGAGGTTGTATAAAGACATACCTCCATCTAGTCCAACCTTTATATCCTACCCATAATGTCTGGATAACAGTTACATAGTAACATATTATTGGAGGTTGTATAAGACATACAATCCATCTAGATCAACCTTTATACCCTACCATAATGTTGTATAACAGTTACCTAGTATACATAGTATTGGAGGGTTATATAAAAGACATACATCCATCTAGTCAACCTTATACCCTACCCATAATGTCTGTATAACAGTTACATTAGTAACATAGTATTGAAGGTTGTTTAAAGACATACTTCCATCTAGCTTCCAACTTTATACCTACCCAATATGTCCGTATGACAGTTACATAGTAACATACGTCATTGGAGGTTATATAAGACATACGTCCATCTAGTCAACCTTTTATACCCTACCCAAATGTCCGTTATAACAGTTACATAGTAACATAGTATGGAGTGTATAAAGAACAGTCCATTTAGTCCAACCTTTATACCCTACCCATAATGTCTGTATTAACATTACATAGTAACATAGTATGGAGGTTGGTATAAAGACATATGATCCATTAGTCCAACCTTTTATAGCCTACCCATCAATGTCTATATAAACAGTTACATAGATATTGGAGGTGGTTGTATAAAGACATACGTCCATCTAGTCAACTTTATACCCTACCCATAATGTCTGTTTATTATAACAGTTACAAGTAACATGTATTGGAGGTGTTGTATAAAGACATAGTCCATCTAGTCCAACCTTTATAACCTACCCATAAGTCTTTGTATAACAGTTACCTAGTAACATAGTGTTGGAGGTCTGTTTATAAAGAAACATGCCATATAGTCCAAACCTTTATACCCTACCCATAATGTCTGTATAACAGTTACATCAGATAACATACTATTGGAGGGTTGTTAAAGACATACAAGTCATCTGGTCCAACTTTATCACCCTCATAATGTCTGTATAACAGTTACATAGTAAACATAGTATTGGAAGGGTTATAAAGACATAAGTCCATATAGTCAACCTTTATATCCTACCCATAATTGGTCTGTATACAGTACATAGTACAGAGTATTTGAGGTTTATAAAGACAGAGTCCATAATAGTCCACCTTATACTCTACCCATAATGTCTGTATAAACAGTTACTCATGTAACATAGTATTGGAGGTTGTATAAAGACATTACATCCATCTAGTCCAACCTTTATATCCTACCCATAATGTCGTTTATAACAGTTACAATAGTAACATAGTAGTTGGGGTGTAAATAAAGACATACATCCATCTAGTCCAACCTTTATACCCTACCCATAATGTCTGTATAACATACATAGAAACATAGTATGGAGGTGATCAAGACAGTTACGTACATCTAGTCCAACTTTATTACCCTACCAAAATGTCTGTTATAAGTTACATATTAAATAGTTGGAGGTTGATATAAAAACTACTTCCATCTAGTCCAACCTTATACCCTACCCATATGTATGTTATACAGTTACATAGTAAAATAGTATGAGAGGTGTATAAAGACATACGTCCATCTAGTTCAACCTTATTAACCTAACCATATGTTCTGTAGACAGTTACATAGTAACATAGTATTTGCGAGGTTGTATAAAGACAATACGTCCATCTAGTCCAACCTTTTATCCTACCATAATGCTCGTCTGTATAACAGTTAATAGATAACATTAGTATTGGAGGTGTATAAAGAAGATACATCCATCTAGGCCAACTTTATACCCACGCATAATGTCTGTATAACAGTTAACATAGTAAATAGGTTGGAGGTTGTATAAAGACATATCCCATCTAGTCAACCTTATAGCCCTACCCATAATGTCTATATAACAGTTACAGAGTATTGGGGTTGTATAAAAGGGGGAACATACGTCCATCTAGTCCAAACTTTATACCCTACCCATATGTCTGTATAACAGGTTACATAGTAACATAGTATAGGAGGGTATAAGACTACGTCCATCTAGTCCAACCTTTATACCTACCCATAATGTCTGTATAACAGTACATAGTAACATAGGTTGGAGGTATGTTATAAGCATAGCCCATCTAAGTCCAAAATTTATACCCTACCCATAATGTCTGGATAACAGTTACATAGTAACATATATTGGAGGTTGGTTATAAAGACATACAGTCCATCTAGTCCAACCTTTATACCCTAACCCATAATGTCGTGAAACAAGTTACATAGTAGTAACATAAGTATTGGAGGTTTATAAGACATAAGTCCATATAGTTACAACCTTTTATCCCTAACCATAATGTCTGTATAACAGTTTACTAGTAACAGAGTATTGGAGGTTGTATAAAGACAGACAGTCCATTAGTCCAACCTTTATACCTCTACCCATAATGTCTGTAACAGTTACATAGTAACATAGTATTGGAGGTTGTAAAAGACTACACCATCTAGTCCAACCTTTATATCCTACCCAAAATGTCTGTAAACAGTTACATAGTAACATAGTATTGGAGGGTGTATAAAGACATACATCCATCTAGTCCAACCTTTATACCCTACCCAATAAGTTGTAAACAGTTACATAGTAACATAGTATGGGAGGTTGTATAAAACATACGTCCATATTAGTCAACCTTATAACCTACCCAAATGTCGGTTAACAGTACATAGTACAACTGTATTGGAGGTTGATATAAAAAACATATTTTCAATCTAGTCCCAACCTTTATAACCTACCCATAATGTCGTGTATAACAGTTACATGTAACATAGTATTGGAGGTGTGTATAAAGTACATACTCCATCTAGTTCCACCTTATTATACCCTACCCAAAGGTTGCGTCATAAAAGTTTACATAGTATAACATAGTATTGAAGTTGCATATAAAGACATACGCTCCATCTAGTCCAACCTTGATACCTTACCCATAATGTCTGTTTGTGTATATAACAGGTACATAGTAAACATAGTATTGGAGGTATTAATAGAAAGACATAATTCAATCTAGTCAAACTTTGAACCATACCCATACTGTCTGTAAAAGACATAGTAACCATAGTATATGGAGGTTGTATAAAGAAGACACAGTCCATCTGTAGCCACTTTATACCTACCATAATGCTGATTTTATAACAGTTACATAGAACATAGTATTGGAGGTGGTGTATAAAGGGGACATAATCCAATCGTAGTCCAACCCTTTATATCCTCACCATAATTGTCTTATAACAGTTACATAGTAATATATTGGAGGTTGTATAAAGACATACTCCATCTAGTCCAAAACTTTATTACCCTACCATAAGCTGATATAACAGTTACACTATGTAACATAGTATGGAGGTTGTTAAAGACTATACGTCCATCTAGTTCCAACTTTATACCCTACCATGTCTGTTAAACAAGTTACATGAGTAACATGAGTATTGGAGTTGTATAAAGAACATACCCATCTAGGTCAACCTTTATTGACCCTTACCCAAATGTCTGTGATAAACAGTAATAGTAAACATAGTATTGGAGCGTTTTACTAAAAGACAAAGTTCCCATCTAGTCAAAACCTTATTATACCCTACCATAATGTCTGCTTATAACAGTTACAATAGTAAAAAAAATAGTATTGCGAGGTTTATAAAGAAATAAATCCATTAGCTCCACCTTTATACTCCTCAACCCTAAATGTCTGATAAACATGTACAAGGTAACAGTAGTATTGGGAGGTTAATAACGACAGGACATAATCCATTAGTCCAACCTTAGTATCTACCCTAATGTCTGTATAACACAGTACATGAACATAGTATGCGGTTGGATAAAGACATACATCCATCTAGTCAACCCCTTATACCGCTACCACATAATGGTCTGTATAAACCAGTTACATCAGTAACATTAGGATATGGAGGTTGGATAAAGCAAAATCCATCTAGTCAACCTTTATACATTCCTACCCATAATGTATGTATAACAGTTAAATAGATATTAACATAGTAATGGAGGTTGTATAAGACATAAGTCCATCTAGGTTCCAAACCTATTACCTACAACCAACCATAATAGTCGATTACAGTTACATATAACATAGTATGGAGGTTGATAAAAAAAGACATACTTCCATATAGTTCACACTTTATACAACTAAACCCATAATGTCGGAAAAGTAAATATATAAATAGTATTGGAGGTTGTATAAAGACTTAGGCCATAATAGTCAACCTTATCTAACCTACCCATTAGTGTCTCGTATAACAAGTTACATAGTATACATAGGATTGGAGGTTGATATAAGACATAGACGCTCCATTCTGGTCACAACCTTTATGACCTACCCATAATAGTCGATACAGTTACATAGTAACATAGTATGGGAGGTGGTATAAAGACAACGTCCATCTAGGTCCAACCTTTATACCTACCCATAATGTCTGTTAAAGTTAATAGTAACATCAGTTTGGAGGTTGTATAAGACATATGTCAATTAGCGTCCAACCTTTATCAGCTACCCCTAATGTCTATATAACAGTTACATAGTATTAAGGAGGTGGTATAAAGACCTACGTCCATCTGTTCCAAACATTTATACCCTACCGGTGAAGAGGTTCTCCTTCATCCAGCGTGCATGAGTATATCTGTGTCATTCAATTAGATCAACAAATGGACCTTGAAATGTTTTTTTTTTATTTAGAGTTCTTGAAGACTTTTCGACGAGTCATCCGACATAGGCTTTCTCATTCAGAATTGACCTTGTACACGAATCTGTGGCAATTATGTACCTGGAAAATCCCAATTAGCATATCAAGCCAGGTGTTAGAGTGTGCATTAGATAGTGGCTAAGAGGTGTTATAGGAACGCCCAGGAGTAAGGTGATGAAAACAGCATGTACATCATGGCAGCCAGTTGGTGTCGAAACCCCCCCACCTCTATTAGGCTTGAGTTTCTTTATTTTACATTAAATGGGCACCTCTTAACACCTTCTTAGAACCCAGTTCAGTTCCTTCTCGACCAGTATTGTTTACATATAACAATCTATCAAAGGTATGTCTATATTCCTTTAGAGATGCACAAGAGTTTACACCGGCCTGAGTCCTGATCCAGAGGAAGGG
Source organism: Hymenochirus boettgeri (assembly GCA_019447015.1). Lineage (NCBI taxonomy): Eukaryota > Metazoa > Chordata > Amphibia > Anura > Pipidae > Hymenochirus > Hymenochirus boettgeri. The sequence continues at coordinate 1,729,921 of JAACNH010000010.1, read as the reverse complement.
CTCTTCTGTGCTGGGCAATAACGTGATGCATTTGCGGTTTAGGTCTCCCCACATACAAACAGAGAATCTCAATGACACGTTGCACCGCATCCCAACCGAATATATGATGTCGCTTTTTTAGTTTGTTTTGGTATGGGTCTTTTGGAGTGTAACCCAATTGCTGCCTCAGTGTTGGTTGTTACGGTTTAAAGCAGACAGCAGGATACGCGTGTTTTCGAAATTTTCTTAATTAGGTTCAGAGACCCCTGCTACATAGGGATTGACCATGTTACTTCCTCCTGTCTTGCTTTTCACCCTTCACTTGATTGCGTTATTTTGTGTCTTTCTTTCCTTTACTGCTTTGACAAAGGCCCAGTATTGAGATAATCCACAAGTTTTAAGGGCTCCTCTGAAAGATGTTTCATTTTTTAGCCTTCGCCTCTGCTGCTAGTGCGGAGCGCTTCTCGGCTCGGTGTTGCAGCGTTCTGATGACACCCAGCTTGTGATAAAAGGGTGGTGGGCGTCAAACATCAAAATTCATCTGTGTGTGTTGGTTTCTGTAAACCTCTACTTCCAGTTTACCATCTTTCCTTAAATTACTACAAGCCAGTCCAAGGAAAGACAGTTTGGGGTTTTGTACCTCTTCCCTTGTGAATTTAATGTTTGAGTCACACCGCACAGTAATGTTGTACTGTGAAAGCTTGTACTTCCTTCTGAGTGATTTAACCCAGGTGTCATCAACATATCTGAACAGTGGCTAGGTGTATGCCCTTAAAGGGATTAAGCGCTCATAAGATACTACACCAGTATACAACACAGAAATATTAAATTACTGGCGAAGAAGGACTGGTTCAAGAGAGCGGGTTAAGGAGGCCCAGTTATGTGACAAAAAAAAAGAAAACCAAGACCTAAATTAGGTGTGAGCGGGAGGGTTCGACACCAATGCTGCTGCCATGTACAATTGCTGTTTTAACACCTTACTCTGGGCGTTCCTATAACACATACTTAGACCACTATCTAATCACACTAACACCTGTCTGGCGATTATGCTAATTGGGATTTTCCAGGGTAAAATATGCCAAAGTTTTGTACAAGTCATTCTGAATTGAGAAAGCCAGTCGGGGAGATGACTAGCGGAAAACGCTTCAAGAACGACATTTAAGTCCAGTTGAATCGTAATGAATACACAACAGATTGATACCCTCCCATAATGTCTGTATAACAGTACATAGGAACATAGGATGGAGGTTGTATAAAGACATACGGCCATCTAGTCCAATCCTTTATACCCTACCCATAATGTCGTATAACAGTTACATTAACAAGTGTGGAGGTTTGTTAAAAAGACATATGCCATCTAGTCCAACCCGTTATACCTACCCATAATGTTGTATAACAGTTACATAGTAAATATACTATTAGGAGGGGTTATAAAGACATAGTCCACTAGTCCAACCTTTTTATGACCCTACCCAGTAATGGTCTGTACAACAGTTACATAGTAACATAGTATGAGCGAGGGTTATAAAGTACATAAGTCCATTATAGTTCACCCTTTATACCTCACCCATAATGTCTGATAACAGTACATAGGTAACGACGTAATGGAGGTTGTATAAAAGACAGAAGTCCATCCTAGATCCAACCTTTCTACTACCTACCCATATGTCGCTATAACAGGTACTATAGTAACATAGTATTCGGAGTTGTATAAAGACATAATCCATCTAGTCCAACGCTTTATATCCTAACCCATAATGTTGTAACAGAGTACATATAACATAGTCTGGAGCGTTGTATCAAAGACATACATCCCATTCTAGTCCAACCTTATACACTACCCATAATGTCTGTTATAACAGTTAATAGTAACATAGTATTGGAGACGGTTTATAAAAAGGACATACATCATTCTTCGTCCCACCTTTATACCCTACATAAATGTGAATAACAGTTATCATAGTAACATAGTATTGACGGTGTTATAAGACATAGTCCATCTAGTCCAACCTTTATACCCTACCCTCATGTGCGTATGACAGTGGTGACATAGTACTAGATTGGAGGTTATATAAAGCAAATACGGTCCATCTAGTCCACTTGTTACCCTACCCTAATGTCCGTATGGTATTTTATACACAGTACATAGTAAACATGTATTGGAGTTGTATGAAAAGACACACCCGTCCATCTAGTCTCCAACCTGATACCCCCATAATGTCTGTATAACAGTTACATAGTAAATAGTATTGGAGCGATTGTATAAAGACATATGTCCATCGAGTCCAAACCTTAATAGCTACCAGTAATGTCTATATTATAACATACTAGTATTGCGAGGTTGTATAAAGACATCCGTCATTCTAGTCCAAACTTTATTACCCTACCATAATGTCCTTGTATAACAGTTACATATTAGAACTAGTATTGGAGGGATTGTTAAAGACATACGCCCATTAGTCCAACCTTGATACCCTACCATAATCGTCGGTAAAACAGTGACTAGAACATAGTGTGGGAGGTTGTATAAAGAATAATGCCATTAGTCCACCTGTTACCGCTACCCATAATTATGATACACCAGTTACATAGTCAACATAGATTGGAGGTGTATAAGAATGACGGTCCCATCTAGTCCACCCTTTAGTACCCTACCCAAATGTCTGTTCTAACAGATTACTAGTAACATAGTATTGCGAGGTTGTATAAAAACTATTCCCATTAGTCTCAACCCTTATACCCTACCAATTCTAAGCGGTTAACGTTAATAGTTAAATGTATTGGAGGTGTATAAAGACATGAATCCATCATAGGTCCAACCTTACTAACCACCCACAATGTCTGTATAACAGTACATAGAAACATAGTATTGATGTGTAGATATAAGACATACGATCCATCATGTCCAACCTTTTATCCTACCCATAATGTCGTGTTAGTATCAGTTACATAGTAAACATAGCTATGGAAGGTATGGTTTATAAAGCATACGCTCCAATCTAGTCCAACCGTTTCACCTACCATAATGTCGTGTATAACAGTTACATCAGTAAACACTAGTATTGGAGGCTTGTATTATACAGAAACGGCCATCTAGTTCCAACACTTATATCCCTACCCAAATGTCTGTATAACGTACATAGTAACATGATATGCGGGGTTGTATAAAGAACATACTGTCCATTCTAGTCCAAACCTTATGAACGCCACCCATAATGTCGTATATGAACATATACCAAGTATTGAGGTTGTTATAAAGACTACGTACCATCTAGTCTCAAACTTATACCCAACATACTGTCTGATAAACAGTTACATGTAACACCCTTTAGTATTGGAGGTTGATAAAGGACATACGTCATTCTAGTCCAACCTTTATACCATACCCAATAATGTAAGTAGTACAGTTAAATTAGCTAACTAGTGTACTGGAGGTTGGATATTAAGACTATACATCCTAAGTCCAAACATTTATACCCTACCGCATATGGTTGTTATAACAGTTACATAGTAACATAGTATGGTAGCCCGTTCTAAAGACATAATCCAATGCTAGTCCACTACCTTTTATACTCCTCCCATAATGTTGTTTATAACAGTGCATAGTAACATAGTATTGAGAGGTTTATAAAGACATAAAGTCCACTAGTTCCAACCTTTAACCCAACCCATAATGTCGTCTAAACATGAAAGTTACGGATGGAGGTGATAAACATAGTCATTAGTCAGACGCGTTGTAACTCAGACAACGTCCATCTAGTCCAACACTATTATACCCTACCATAACTGTCGTTTAACATGTACATAGTAAAATAGTATTGGGTTGTTATATAAAGACCTATCATCCATCTAGTCCAACTTATATCCGAACCATAATGTCTGTATAACAGTTACATAGTAACATGTTATGGAGGGTTGTATAAAACATAACTCCATCCGTCCAAACCGTTATTTACTCACCCTCAGAATGTCTGTATAACAGTTACATACGATAACAATAGTATTGGAGTGTTATAAAGACATACCATTCCATCTAGTCAACCTTTAACCTACCCAACCAAATGTCTGTTCATAACAGTTACATTTATAGACATAAGTATAGGAGGTTGATAAAGACAACTATCCATCTAGTCCAACCTGTAACTCCTACCCCTCAATGTACTGTATCTACGGTTACATCAAGTAACATAGTAGGAGGTTGTATCTAAGACATACGTCCATCTAGTCCAACTTATCTAACCAACCCCATATGTCTGATACAGTTACATAGAACATAGTATTGGAGGTGTATAAAGACATACATCATCTGTCCAACCTTTATATCCCTTACCCATAATGTCTGTTATACAGTGGTAATGAGAAAACATAAGTATTGGAGGGTTTATATAAGAATACTCCATCTAGTAAACCGTTATATCCTAGCCCATAATGTCTGTATAACAGTTACATAGTAAATAGGTTGGGCCCCGCGTTGTATAAAGACATACGTCCATCTAGTCAACATTTTTACCCTACCCATAAGCTGTTAACAGTTACATGGGCTAAACAGTGTTGGAGGTTGCATATAAAGACAAACATTCTAGTTCCCACAGTTTCACCGTTACACTGTAAAGAAGAACCTTCCTAACTCGAAGATGGAGAACTCTCTTTCTTCCAACCTTAAAGGATGTCACACCTGTCCTCTGATATGACTATTAGTGAACAATGCAACAGAGAGTTCATTGTATGGCCCATTAAAGTACTTTAATAAAGTCATCATAATCCCCACGCAAACGTTTCGCTTCTCCAATGTAAAAACAAGCCCCTTACTTGTCTAATCTGCCCATAACTATAAAATAGAGCTGTTGTACATCTAATTATAACGTGCAAATAGAGGACCACAAGTAGACCATACAAAACAATAGAATTCTAGATAGCAACACCCATTCTAATTGAATATTAACTACCTATCCATACGGGTTCTACTACAAAGAGCCGAAGCCATTAACCTGGATAAATAAAGAATTAGTTCAATAAGTTGAGGCCAAATTTTTTTAAAGCCCAGTCACCACGTCAAAAAGCACACTCTGACGTATAAAGTTGATCTAACCTGCCGGCATAGTCGAGGTGTACTGCTTTATTCCCGTTGGGAGTCGGGGGTTGTACCTTTGGAGTCCACTCTCCAAACTGGTCCGCACTGATGACGTCACTGAGCTCCCGATTCAGCAGCATAGATTAAAATAGGTGTATGGCTTTATCCGAGCTTATAAGAAGATTAATACTTATCGCTATCGAGTTGCACAGGAAGGCTTCCCAGGCGATCAAAATTGGAATTTAAACATATCTCCTTCTTACAAAGCTGATGTATCCCTTAGAGTCCTTCCCACAATTAAGTCAAATACACAATATCTCTTTCCTTCTAGCAATGTAATGCCTCAACTTCCCTATAATGACTAATAGATATAACTATATACACTATAGAAGATCCAAGTACAGATATCATAGAGTATAGTAGCAATAATGGTATACAAGATTCTTTGGTTAACCGAGGATATGGTACAGAAAGAACTAAATAAGGTTAATATTAATAAATCTCCTGGACCGGATAAATACATCTCGGGTACTTAAGGAGCTAAGTTCATGTTTATACTTAGGGATAATTGTTTCTTATTTTGCTGATCCCTCAGTCCGGTGGTGTGCTTGGATTGGAAAAGGTATGAGATTCAATTTCAAAAAGGGTAGTCGTTCACAGCCGGGGTAATTACAGGCCTGAGTTAACTTCAGTGGTGGGGAAGATCCTGGAAAGTTTAATAAGGAAACATGTTCAGAGTATGTTTCAAGGCACTGACTATATAAGTAGTAACCAGCATGATGTAGGGAGGAATAGGTTTGTCAAAACTAACGTGCTTGGTTTTTATGAGGAAGTAAGTAGAAGTTTAGACTCTGACATAAGCAGTAGATGTAGTAGTTTAACTGGATTTGCAAAGGCTTTTGATACAGTCCCCCATAGGCGACTAATGTTAAGCTAAGGTCGTGGTTGGGGAAGTACACATTGTGCTACATGGATAAAAATTGGTTAATGAATAGGATGCAGAGAGTAGTTGTAAATGGGGCTTCATCATTATGGACTAAAGTGCTAAGTGGGGTGCCACGGGTTCTGTGTTGGGGCCGCTTCTTTTATTCTATTTATTATGATTTGGAAGTGGGTATTGTCAGCAAGGTTCTGTGTTTGCTGACGAAACACAAAACTTTGTCGACCATTAAAAACTTCAGAGGAGGATGTGCAATCGTTGCAGGGGGGATCTTGAACATAGATTGGTTAAGGCATGGGCTGCTGTGGCGATGAGATTCAATGTTCGTAAATGGACGGTGAGTGCATTTTGGGACTAGAAAAATCCTTGTTGCTGCTGTATATACTATAAATGGCTCTGTAGTTAAGTGAATCCCTGTTGGGGAAAAGAGGATCTTGCGAGTTTGTGGTGGGCGATAACCAAACTTAAGGTATAAGAAGCAGTGCCAGGCCGGGCACAGCCAGAGCAGCCATGGTATTGTATTGTATAAAGCGAGGTATCGGATTCAGCTGGAGGAAAATTAATTCTCCCTCTTACAAGCATTTAACGTTATAGGCCTCATGAATGCAGTGCAATTTTGACAAATCTATGTACAAAAAGGACATCTTGAAATGGAAGGGTTCAGAGAAGGGCAACTAAATTAATAAGGGGAGTGGGGCAGGGTGACTATGAAGAGAGCCTGGATAAGTTAACAATGATGACGCTGGAGAAGGTGGCTGCGTGGGAATCCGATTACTGTTGTATAAATACATTAACGCGGCCATACAATAAAAAACTATATGGGACATTGCTTCACCAATAGAACATGTCAAAGGACATTGTGGCATCCCTTAAGACTTGAAGAAAAAAGGTTTAGGCTATTTCAGTTGGAGAAAGGGTTTGTCACTGTGAGAACGGTTTTTAAAGCGGTAGGAACTGTATTGCCAGGGGACGTTGTTATGTGCAGAGTTCATTGCGTCAGTTAATAAAAAGGATGAGTTTATACAACAAGAACGTTACAAGTACTGGTATTGATTACATTAAAGTAGCGTTGGGAAAGGTTTGTCAATGTTCTGTGAACGGTAAAGCCCTATGGAACTGATCTTCCAGTGGACGTTGTTATGCGCTAGGTGCATGGCAGGTTTAATAAAAGCTGGATGAGTTCTGCAAACAAGCGAAGTACAAGTTAATAGAGTATTGCGTAAATAAAGTAGAGTTGAGGAAAGCGGTTTGTCACTGTTGAGACGGTTTTAAAGCATGGAAACTGTCTTCCAGTGGACGTTGTTTATCGGAGGTACATTGGTCAGTTTATAAAAAATGCCTGGATGAGTTTATACAAACAAGGGGAATGGTTACAAGTTATGCTCTATGATAATAAAGTAAGAGTTGGGAAAGCGGTTTGTCACTGTGAGAACGCGGTAAAGACTATGGAAAACTGTCTATCCAGTGGAATTGTTGTTATGGCAAGGTTGCATGGTAGTTTATAAAAGCTGGATGAGTTTACTACAAACCAAGCCGATGTTACAGTTAACTGCGTAATGGTATTGATACATAAAGTAGAGTAGATCGGGAAATTTCCGATCCGATTGCCACTTGAGTTTCAGGAAGAATTTTTATCCTCGTTCATAAATTTGCGTGTTTTTTTTTTGCCTCCTCTGGACAAAACAGTAGGCAGAAATGCAGGATATTGCTAGATGAACGGTTATGGGACTGAGATGGACGTATGTCTTAGTCAACTCCAAATACTATACTATCTATACTATAATTAGACATATACTGTAGGATATTATTCTATACTATACTATACTATACTATACTGTACTATACTATACTATACTGTACTGTACTATACCATACCATACCATACTATACTATACTATACAATACAATACTATACTATACTGTATGATACTATACTATACTATACTATACTAGAATATACTATACTGTACTGTACTATACCATACTATACTATACAATACAATACAATACTATACTATACTGTACTGTACTGTACAGTACTATACTATACTGTACTGTACTATACTATACTGTACTATATTATACTATACTATACTGTACTGTACTATACAATACTATACTATACTTCATAGAGGTATTTTATAATTATTTGCCAAAAACCCATTTCCTAAATATAGATTAACCCAGTGTATCAACATATTATCCACCTTTATTAACAGTGCATTGTTCACAGTAAAAATGCTGTGATTTCTATATTAACACTTAATCCCTTAGGTTTTAAAGAATCCCTCTCATTTTATATATATACACATACTGTATATTGCACCCATCAATGAGAAACTAATAGCACTAATAAATCTACAAGTTTCATTACACGTCTGGTTATCTGATCGTTGTCGGAGTTATTTTTCAGGTAAAATGCCGGAAAGTATAATATTTGGGAGAACATGCCTCTTGGAGATCAATAAGCTGTTAATGGCTCCTTTCCTATTCCATATCATGTAATGTAATGTACGTTCTGTCGTAACGCACGATCATTTCTTGTATGCAATTTGTTGATTGATTAGTTTATCGATTCTCCCCCGGGAAAGTACATTTTAAGTTCAAGCTCCCTATCATCTTTTATGCTTTGTTCTAATAGATGTTTGTTTGTTTGGAGAAAAAGAAATCAATATTTTATATTACGTGATCACGTAAAGAGAATTAAAATGTACGGCAGTAAGTAGCCACAGAAAAGAATTAAAAGAGAACTATTTTTTTTAAAAATCTAAATGTGGAAGTTTTTTCCCCAGAACACATTCTAAGATTTTTCACTGGTAAGTGGCATTTACATACATGTAAGTAGAGATGTCCGAACTTCGCAAAATCCGGTCCGCTTGAGGATCCTCAAATTTTCGAGCGGAACCATTAAAACCTATTAAAATGAAAGATTCTTCGAAAATATGAGATTCTTCGAAAATATGAACATGTGGCTCGCTCTGTCCCAAAATGCGGAAAATCAGCGAAATTTAGAATTTAAGAGGATTTCTCGTATTTTCCCGTATTTTCGAATCTAAGGGAAACAATATGGCAGCTCCCACCCATATGGTATAATTAACAGAGAAGAATGTTCTTACATACAATAGATCTCCCCTCATACTGTACTGTCTAGGGAACCATAATGGCAGCTCCACCCCTATGTTATAATATAACAAGAGGAATGTTCTGTACATACAATAATCTATACCTCATAACTGTACTGTCCCAAGGGAAACATATGGCAGCTCCCACCATATTTTAAATATCAGAGAAGGAATGTTCTGTTACCACAATAAGCTATACCCCTCATCTGTACTGTCTAAGGAAACAATATGGCAGCTCCCACCCATGTATAAAATACAGAGAAGGAATGTTCTGTACCAACAATAAGTATACCTCATACTGTACTGTCTAAGGAAACAATATGGCAGCTCCCACCCATTGTATAATATACAGAAGAATTTCTGTACATACAATAAGCTATACCCTCATACTGTACTGTCTACGGGAAACAATATGGCACTCGCCCACCCATAGTTAATATAAAGAAAGAATGTTCTGTACACCAATAGATATACCCTCATACTGTAACTGTCTAAGGGAACACATATGGGCAGCTCCCACCCATATGTGTATAAATAACAGAGAAGAATGTTCTGTACACACATAGATATACCCTCAATACTGTACGTCTAAGGTAAACTATATGCAGCTCCCCACCCATGTATAATATACAGAGAGGAATGTTCTTACACACAATAAGCTTACCCTATAACTGTACTGTTAAGGAAACAATTGGCAAGCTCCCACCCATATTTATAAATATAATATACGAAAGGAATGTTCTGTACTACAATAAGTATACCCTCATACTGTACTGTCTCAAGGAAACAATATGGCAGCTCCCACCCTATGTATAAATCATAGAGAAGGAATGTTCTGTACATACAATAAGCTATACCCTCATACTGTACTGTCTAAAGGAACAATATGGGCAGCTCCCACCCATATGTATAAATATAAAATACAGAGAAGAATGTTCTGTACAACAATAACTATACCCTCTACTGTCTGTCTAAGGGAAACAATATGGCAGCTCCCACCCTATGTATAAATATAAATATACAGAGAAGGAATGTTTCTGTACACACAATAAGCTATATACCCTCAACTGTACTGTCTAAGGAAACAATATGGCAGCTCCCACCATATGTATAAATAACAGAGAGGAATGTTCTGTACACACAATAAGCTATACCCTCATACTGTACTGTCTAAGGGAACAATTGCATACTCCCAACCCATATGTATAAATAAAATATACAGAGAAGGAGGTTCTGTACACCATAACTATAACCCTCTACTGTACTGTCTAAGGGAAACATATGCAGCTCCCACCCATATGTAATAATTAAATTACAAGAAGGAATTGTTCTGTACACAATAAGCTATACCCTCAATACTGTACTGTCTAAGGGAAACAATATGGCAGCTCCCCCCCTATGTATAAATATACAGAGAAGGAATGTTCTGTACACACAAATAAGCTATAACCCTCAATACGTACTGTCTCAGAGGACAATATGCCAGCTTCCCACCCATATGTATAAATATACAGAGAAGATGTTCTGTACACTAAAAAAGCTATACCCTCATACTGTACTGTCTAAGGAAAACAATATGGCAGCTCCCACCCATATTTATAAATTACAGAGAAGGAATGTTCTGTACATACAATAAGCTATACCTCATACTGTACTGTCTAAGGAAACAATATGGCAGCTCTCCCACCATATGTAATAATATAAATATACAGAGAAGGAATGTTCTGGTACACTACAATAAGTATAACCCTCATACTGTACTGTCTAGGGAAACAATATGCCAGCTCCCACCCATATGTAAAATAAATATACAGAGAAGGAATTTTCTGTACACTAACATTAAGCTACCCTCATACTGTACTGTCTAAGGAAACACATATGGCAGCTCCCACCCATATGTATAATATACAAATAAGGAATGTTTCTGTACACACAATAGCTCATAACCCTCATACGTACTGTCTAAGGAAACAATATGGCACCTCCACCCCCTATGTATAAATATATACAGAGAGGAATGTTCTGTACAACACAATAAGCTTAACCCTCATACTGTACTGTCTAAGAAACAATATGGCAGCTCTCCCACCATATGTATAAACTATACAGAGAAGAATGTTCTGTACACACAATAAGCTATACCCTCATACTGTACTGTTCTAAGGAAACAATATGGCAGCTCCCCACCCTAGTTATAAATTTACAAAGGAATTCTGTGTCATCCACAAATATACCCCATACTGTACTGTCTAAGAGAAACATAATGGCATCCGCCCCATCCTATATAAATATAAATATACAGATATGTATAAATATATCATATGGTGGGATAAGACCCTGTTGTAAAATCCTGTTACCACCTGTTGAAGGACAGATTATTGGACAATTTACCTTATTGGATACAAACTCTGAGGCAACAGATAATGTACACCAACTTACAAGGACACACATATGGTCAATATTGTGTCCATTTCTTTAGGTACACTGGGAATAGAAATGTTTGTTTATACGTTAGATATTAGACAATGTTATTACAATAACACAGATGCTGTGAGGACCTTCTGTTATAATATAGCAGTATCATCACTCTTGCCGTGGTGAATACTAATAAGTACAACCTAGCATGTTTTTTAAACCACACATGGTGCAGGATTGCCTGGGTTACCTCAGACCTGCAGGATTATCCGATTTGTTCCTCTGGCCAGTATAACCTGGTAAAGATCATGTCCACTATCCACACATAGCAAAACATAATCACATAATTTCCATTGTGCACCACACGGGCACACGTTTGGTAGTAGATTATATATATATACAAATAAACTTGTGTCATCATCATCATCATCATACATAAAAAACAAAGTACATTTGCAGTTTATTTTCTAAAAAAATAAGTAGATTGCAGTAAACAAGAAAGTTCAGTTTTTAGGTTATTTGAGCGAAATATTGGCCCTAACCCACCAGAGGTAATACAAATAGAAAAAAAAGGAAGAAATATCAGCTTCGAGACAGTTAAATAACGGAGTCCGGGGAACTTGGCCAATGTGCCCATGCTCACACAGACTCTGAAGACTGTGGGTTACACTGGCAACAATGGAAGCTTCATAGTTGCAGAAGAATCTTTTCTACATGTAGTGATGGCCCAGTTCGCGGATCCGAACCCCGGATTCCGTCCGCGGCGATTTACCTCGTTGCGAACGGGAAGTGAAATCAGATTTTCCGGTTTTTCGCCTTTCAACTTTTTGCGAACAGCGGTTTTCAAAATTACGATTCGAAAATATCGGAAAATACGAGAAATCCTCTTAAATTCTAAATTCGCTGATTTTCGTCATTTTGGGGACAAGGCGAAGCCACATGTCTCATATTTTCGACGAAGACTCTGTATGTTCTGAAGAATCTTTCCATTTAATAGTGGTCTTAATGGTTACCGCTCGAAATGGAGGATCCTACAAGGGAACCGGATTTTGCGAAGTTTCGGAAATCTACTTCATGTATGTAAATCGCCACGTTACCAGTGAAAAATCTAGAATGGTTCTGGGGAAAAAACTTCCACATTTTGGATTTTAAAAAAAAAGTCATTGATCTTTTTGTGCTAATAAACGTTTCGGTTGGCTACTTACTGGGCTAATTCATCTTTACAGTGATCACTAATATAAAGATATTGATTTTCTTTTTTCTTCCAATCAAAAAACCATTATTAGAACAAAGCCATAAAAGATGATGGGAGCTTGAACTTTAAAATCGTACGTTCCGGTGGGAGAATCGAGTGAAATAATCAATCAACAATGCACTACGAGAATGAGTCTGGTTTACGACTAGAAGACTCATTACACTTATTATGTTGAATAGGAAGGAAGCACATTAACGCAGTTGCTTGATCTCCAAGAGGCATGTCCGCCCAAACTATTATACTTTTTCCATCTGCATTTACCCTGAAAAATAACTTCCGACATACACGATAGTAACAGCCAGCCGTGTAATGAAACTGTATCGATAAATTAGTGACTATTAGTTCTCATTGATGGGTGCACATACAGTATGGGTATATATAATAAATTGAGAGGGATTCCTTTCTAAACACCTAACGGGTTAAGTGTTAATATGCAATCCAGCATTTCACTGTGACAAATGGCAACGTTAATAAAGGTGATATTGTTGTACCTGGTACTCTATATTTAGGAAAGGGGTTTTTGTGCAACTATTATAAAATACCTCCTTATATAGTAATAGTAATTGTATAGTAAAAAAGTACAGTTATAGTCTAGTGGATATAGTAACAGTATAGTAAAAGTACAGTACGTATAGTATAGTAAACTGGTAAAACATTACAGTCTAGTTAATGTTTGTATTTTAATTGTTATAGTTATAGTAAATGGTATCTTACAGTACATATAGTATATTCCTAGTATAGTAATATTTAGTATCGGAAATCATACAGTATAGTAAATAAGTAATTGTATTGTTATTATAGGAATAAGTAATGGTATGTTATGGTATAGTAAAAACAGTACAGTCACATAGTATAGTATCGTACGTAATCGTATAGTAATAGGCTAAATAATATCAGAGAAGTATAGTAAAAATTAGTATAGTATGGATAGTATTTTGAGGTTTGGAATAACGACATACGTCCCTCCCGTCCAACCCATCTAGCAAATCCTGCATTCCTGCCTAACTGTTGATCACAGAGGAAGCAAAAAAAAAACCACCAAATTTTATGAAGAGGAAAAAATTCGTCCCGACTCCAGTGGCAATCGTAAATTTTCCCTGGACACTCGACTTTATGTATCAATAAACCATTAACTTGTACAACTTCCTTTTTTGTAGAAACTCATCCAGCTTTTTTATTAAAAACTGAACCAATGAACCCCTGCCATAAACCAACGTCCACTGGAAGACAATTTTTCCATAGCTTTTAACCCGTTCTCACAGTTGACAAACCCTGTTTCCCCAACTCTCGTTATTTATCATCCCCAGTCAACTTTGAACATCCTTGTTTTAGAAACTCTCCAGCTTTTTTATTAAAACTGACCAATGAACCTGCATAAACGTCCACTGGAAGACAGTTTTTTTCCATAAGCTTTTACCGTGCTCAACAGTGACAAACCCCTTTCCCAACTCTACTTTATGTATCCATCCCATTAACTTGTAACATTCCTTGGTTTTTTAGAAACTCATCCAGTTTTTCATTAAATGTGACCATGAACCTGCCATAACAAACGTCCACTGAAAGACAGGTTCCTACTTTACCGTTCCTCACAGTGACAAACCCCTTTCCCAACTCTACTTTATTATCAATACCAGTAAAACTTGTAACATTCCTTGTTTTGTAGAAACTCATCCGCCTTTTTTATAAACTGACCAATGACCTGCCATAACAACGTCCAACTGGAGACAGTTTTCCCATAGCTTTACCGTTCCCCAGTGACAAATCCCTTTTCCCCCCACTCTCCTTTTATGTTCATAACCAGTAACTGTAACATTCCTTGTTTGCAGAAACTACATCCCCACGCTTTTTTTATTAAACTAACCAATGAACTGCCATAACAACGTCCTTGAATACAGTTTCCATAGCTTTATCGTTCTCACAGTGACCAAACCCTGATCCCAACTCTACTTATGTAATCAATACCAAGTAAAACTTGTAACGTTTCCTTTGTTTTTGTTTAGAAACCATCCAGCTTTTTATTAAACGACCAATGAACCTGCCATAACAACGTCCACTGGAAAGACAAGTTCCATAGGCTTTTTCCCGTTCTCACCACATTGACAACTTTCCCAACTCTACTCTACCTTCATGTATCATACCAGTACGTGTAACACTTGTTTGTAGAAACTCATCCACTTTTTATTAACTGACAATGACCCTAACCATACAACGCACTGGAAACAGTTCCATAACCTTTAAACCGTTCTCACCGTGACAACCCTTCCCAACTCTACTTTATGTTCAAATACCAGTAACTTGGTTAAACATTCCTTGTTGTAGAAACTCATCCAGCCTTTTTATAACTGACCAATTGAAACCTGCCCATACCAACGTCCACTGGAAGCAGTTCCATGCTTTACCGTTTCTCACACAGTGACAAACCCTGCCCAAACTCTACTTTTATTATCAATACCAGTAACTTGTAACATTCTTTTTTTGCCCAGAACTCATCCATCCAGCTTTTTTTTATTAAAACGACCAATGACCTGGCCATAAACACGTCCCCTGGAAGAACAGTCCATGCTTTTACCGTTCTCACAGTGAAAACCCCTTCCCAAACTCTACTTTTTTTCAATACCAGTACTTGTACATTCCTTTTTTGTTTATAAACTCATCGCCCGCTTTATTAACTGACCAATGAACCTACCATAACAACGTTCCCACTGGAAGACAGTTTCCCATAGCTTTTTACCGTTCGCACAGTGACAAACCCTTTCCCAACTCTACTTTATGTATCAATACCAGTATCTTGGTAACATTCCTTGGTTTTTGTAGAAACTCCATCCTCTTTTATTAAACTGACCAATGAACCTGCCCATCATCAACGTCCCACTGGCAGACAGTCCATAGCTTTACCGTTCTCACAGTGGACAAACCCTTTCCCAACTCTCGTTTAGGGTTCATAACCCGTAACTTGGTAACATTCCTTGTTTGCAGAAACTCATGCCGCTTTTTATTAAACTGACCAATGAACCCTGCCATAAAACACCGTCCCCACTGGAAAGACAGTTTTTCCATAGCTTACCGTTCTCACAGTGGAACAACCCTTTCCCAACTCCTACTTTTATGTATCAATACCAGTAACTTGTAACGTTCCTTGTTTGTAGAACTCAAATCCAGCTTTTTATTACACTGACCAATGGAACCTTCATAACAACGTCCACTGGGAGACATTCCTAGCTTTACCGTTCTCCCAGTGACAAACCCTTTTTTCCACCTTGAAGCCTAAAACCTTTTTTTCTTCAAGGTCTTAAGGGATGTCCACATGTCCCTCTGACGTTGCGACTTGGTGAAACAATGTTTCCAGTTAGTTTTGTTTTTTATTTGATGGCCCGTTAATGTATTTCTTAACACAGTAAAACCATATCGCCACCGCCATGCACCTTTTCCTCCAGCGTACATAATTGTAACTTTATCCAGCTCTCTTCATATTCACCTCCCCCCAATCCCCTTCTTATTTAGTTCCCTTGCTCTGAAACCCTTTTTCCCCTTTCAAAGATGTCCTTTTTGTACATAGGATTTCACAAATTGCACTGCCAATTCCAAATGAGCCTTACCAATGCGTTGTAAGAGGGAGAATTACATTTTTCCTCCCCTTGAATCCATACCTCGCTTTATACAAGACAATACCATTGCTGGCTCTGGCTGTTGCCGCCTGGCCCCTGGCTTGCTAAACCTTTTAAGTGTTTGTTCTCCACCAAACTCCAAGATCCCGTTCCAAACGGGATTCACTTAACACAGAGCCATGTATAGTATAGAGCAGCACAAGGATTTTTAGTTCAAAATGCATCACCTTCCCGATTTACCAACATTGAAAATCTCATCGTCCACGTAATTAGCAAGCCCACAATGTGACAATCTATCTAGATCCCCCCTCAACCGAGTTTGCAACTCCTCTGAAAGTTTTGTAAATGGTAAAAAAAGTTTTTGTGTCGTCAAAGCAAACAAGAAACCTTGCTGGACAAGACCCCGCTTCCCAAATCATTAATAAATTATAATAAATGAAAATCGGCCCCAACACAGAACCCTGTGGGCCCCATTTAGCCCTTTAGTGGTTTCCATAATGATGAGCCCCATTTACAACTACCTCTGGATCCTATTTTCATGAACCACTTTTTTATCCATGTACAAAATTTGACTCCCCCAACCAACCCAGACCCTTAAGCTTCGACATTTAGTCGCCTAGGGGGGACCTGTATCAAAGCCTTTGCAAAATCCACGTTAAAACTACAAATCTACTGGATCTACTGCATGTCAGAGTCTAAAAACTTCTACTTACTTCCCTCATAAAAGCCAAGCCACGTTGTTTTGAACAAGACCTATTCCTCCTAAAATCCATGCTTGGTTTTACTAACTTTATAATTCACATTCCTTGAAAAACTACTCTAGAACAGGTTCCCCTTTAATTAAACTTTCCAGGAATCTTCCCCCCACTGAGTTTTAACTGACAGGCCTGTAAATTACCCACCACCCGTCTGTGAACGACTACCCTTTTTGAATATTGGAAAACATCCAGCCTTTTTTCCAATCCGGAGGCACACCACCGCCCTGAGGAATCAGCAAAATAAGGAACAATTACCCTTAGATAAAACTGAAACTTGAGCTCCTTACGTACCCCGAAGGAAATTAATTTATCCGGTCCATGATCTTTTATTACTATTAACTTATTTAGTTCTTTTCTGTACCATATCCTCGGTTTCCCAAGAATTCTTGTTTATACCCATTATTGCTAACATACTCTATGATATCGTTACCTTGGAATCGCTATAGTTATATAGTGGTATACATTAAGTCCCATTACTAGGGAAGTTGAAGCATTACAGTTTCCTAGAAGGAAGAGATATGGTTTGGGTTTGACCTTTAAATTGTGGTAAGGACTCTAAGGGATGGACACACACACTTTTGGTAAGAGGAGTATTTGTTTAATTCAATTTTGATTCGCCTGAGGAAGCCTCACTGGGGAAACCGCGTCGCGATAGTATGTATCTTATTAAATAAGCTCGAATTAAAGCCATACACCTATTTGTAATCTATGCTGCCTGAGATCGGGAGCAAGTGACGTCATCAGTGGCGGTAACCAGTTTTGGAGATTGTGAACCTCCAAAGTTACAAACCCCGATCCAACGGGATAAAGCCGGACAAACCCTCGGGAACATGCAGGCAAGGTTAGACAACATTTTCACGTCAAGGGGTTTGCTTTTTTGACGTGGTGACTGTGGCTTAAAAAAATGTGGCCACTTAAGTGAACTAATTTCTTTTTATTTTATCCAGGTTTTTACTGGCCCGGCTCTTTGTAGTTAGAACCTTTATGGAGAGGTAGTTTAAATGCAATTAAATTGTTTTTGTCAGCTAGAAATTTCTAAAAATTGTTTTGTAAAATGGATTCTACTTTGGGTCTCTATTTTGCACTTTAATATAGAATGTACAACACTCAATTTTTAGTTTATGGCAAATTAAACAAGTAAGGGGCTTTTACATTGGAGAAGCGACGGTTTTGGCGTGGGGGATAATGAAAAAGCTTTATATAAATTATTAATGGGCCCCCTACAATGAACTCTCTGGTTGCATTGTTTCAACTAATAAGATCATAATCAGAGGACAGGTGACCATCCTTTAAGGTTTTGAAAATAAGGTTTCATCTCAGGTTAGGAAAGGTTTCTTCACAGTTAGAACGTGAAACTGTGGGAACTAAGAATGTTTTGTCCGTTAATACAACCTTCCAACACTTTTTACGCTGGTAAACTGTTTATACAGAATTATGGGTCGGGATAAATGTTGGACTAGAAGGAGGCTGTATGTCCTTTTATACAAACCTCCAACACTAATGTTACTATTAAAACTGTTAACAGACATTATGGGGTAGGTATAAAGGGTTTGGACCTAGATGGACGTATGTCTTTATACCACCTCCCATACTATTTACTATGTAACTGTTATACAGACTTTATGGGTAGGCATTAAAGGTTTTGACCTAGAATGGACGTAATGTCTTTATCAACCTCCAATCCTATGTTACTATGTAACTTGTTATACAGACACTAATGGGTAAAGGTAGGAATAAGGTGGAATCTAGTGGCCTTAAATGTCCTTTATACAACCTCCAATACTAATGTTTAATATTTACCTTTTTCCCATCCTTATTTTTATTGTAATAAATTGTTGGAACTAGATGGAAGTATGTTTTTTTTTATAAACCTCCCATCATGTTTAATATGTACTGTGATCAGAACATTTTTTTTAGGGTAATAAGGTTGACCTAGATGGACCTTATGTCTTTATACAACCTCGAATTACTATGTTTACTATGTAACTGTTTTATACATACATTTGGGTAAATGTATAAAGGTTGGACTAGATTGATTTTAATGTCCCTTTATACAACCCTCCAATCCTACATGTTTACTATGTAACTGGTTTATACAGACATTATGGGTAGGATATAAGGGGTTTGTACTAGATGATGTATTGGTCTTTATCCAACCGCATTACTATGTTACATGTAACTGTGTTATACAGACATTAGGGTAGAGTACTAAGGTTGGACTATATGGACGTCCTGTCGTTATTACAACCTCCCAATACCTCCCTGTTTACTTGTAATGTTTATCAGACCTTAATGGGTTGTAGGGGTAAAATAAAGGTGGAAACATATGGACTTTATTTCTTTATAAACCCTTCGCAATACTCATTTTTTTTACTATTGTAAACTGTTATATACAGACATTAATGTAAGGTATAAAGGTTTTGGACTAGATGGGAACTTTGTCTTGTTAGTAAAACGCTTCCAATATATGTTTACTATTACTGTTTATACAGAACATTTGGTGTAAGGGAAATAAAGGTTGCCTAGATGGGCATATGTCTTTATACCACCTCCAACACTATGTTTACTATGTAATGTGTTTTAACAGACATTATGGTAGGGTATAAAGGTTGGAACCTCGAAATTGGACGTATGTCTTTATACAACCTCCATACTATGTTACAGTGTAACTGTTATACAGCATATGGTAGGGTAATAAAATTTTGGACTAGATGGACGTATGTCTTTATACAACCTCCAAATACTATGTAAACTGTTATATAGACCAATTATGGGAGGCTATAAAGGTTGGACTAGATGTGGCCATATGTCCCCTTTATCACCACCCCAATACTATGTTCTATGTAACTGTTATACAGCCATGATGGGTAGGTATAAAAGGGTTACAGATGGACGTGTGTCCTTTTTATACAACCTCCAATACTATGGTTCACTATGTCATGTTATACGGACAGTCATGGGTTAGGTTGAAAGTTGACTATATTGGAACTTATGTCTTTCTATTAAACCTCCACTACTTGGTTTACTATGTAACTGTCATATACGGACATTATGTGGTAAGGTATCAAGGTTTGGAACTAGATGGAGCGTATGTCTTTTACAAACATTTCAATACTATGTTTACTATGTCAAACTGTTTATACCATACCATTTTGGGTAGGGTCTAAGGTTTGGACTAGATGGATGTATGTTCTTTATATCACCTCCAATACTATGTTACTATTACAGCTGTTTTATACCGACAGTTATGGGTAGGGTAAATAAAGGTTTGTGACGATATGTAAATATGTTTTTTTTTATTTTTATACAAACCGCCAATCCTATGTTTAATATGTACTTTATACCGACATTTTGGGTAGGGTATAAAGGTTGGACTAGATGGACGTATGTCTTTATACAACCTTCCCATACTAATTGTTACTAAGTACTGTTTATAAACCGACATTAGGTAAGGGTATAAAGGTTGGACTAGATGGAATGTATGTCTTTTATACAACCTCCATACTATTTTTTACTATGTAACTGTTATACATACATAGGGTAAGGAAATATAAAGGTTTGGACTAGATGGTGTAAAGTCTTTAACAACCTCCAAGACTATGTTTAACTAATGTCACTTGTTTACCAGACCCCGATTATGGGTAGAGGTATAAAGGTTGGACTGAATGGACGTCTGTCCCCCCCCCCTTATACAACCTCCAATACTCTGTTTACATTTAAACCTGTTTTTTATACAGACATTATGGGTAGGGTTATAAAGTGTTTAAACTATAGGGACTTATGTCATTTATAAACCCTCCAATCCTATGTTCCTATGTAACTGTATACAGACATTAGGTATGTATAGGTTGGACTGATGGACCTGATGTCTTTATAAAACCTCCATAGTATGTTTACGATGTAACCTGTTTATACAGACATTAAATGGGTAGGGTATAAAAAAAACAAAAGGTTGGACTTATTGGCATATGTCCTTAGTATACATACAACCTCCAACACTATGTTTTACTATGTAAACTGTTTGTAATACAGACAATTATGGGTAGGGTTAAAAAGGTGGACTAAGAATGACTTATGTCTTTATACAACTACCTCCAATACTATGTTCATGTAACCTGTTATAACAGACATTTATGTTAGGGTATAAAGTTTGGACTAGATGGACTTAATGTTCCCCCTTATACAACCTTCCATCCTAATGGTACTGTTTTATAGAACATATGGGTAGGGCTATAAAGGGTGGACTAGATGGACTATGTCTTTATACAAACCTCCAATACTATGTTTACTAATGTTAACTGTTATACAGAACATTATGGTAAAAGGTATAAAGGTTGGACTAAAGATGGACGTGTGTCTTTTTCAACTCCAATACTAATTTTTTACTATTGTAACTGTTTTATAACGGACATTATGGGTATGAAAGTGAAAAGGTTGGACTAGATGGACGTATTGTCCCTTTATATCACCTGCCAATACTAATGTTTACTATTGTAACTGTCATACGGACATTATGGGTAGGTAATAAAGGTTGGACTAGAAGGAAAAATTTTGGACGTATTTCCTTTTATACAACATTCATACTATGTTTACTATTTAACTGTTTACCATACATGTAATGGGTAGGGGTATAAGGTTTGGACTAGAAATGATGTATGCTTTATATACCTCCAAACTATTTTACTATGTACACGTTATAACAGACATTATTGGTAAGGTTATAAAGGTTTTGGACAGAATGATGTAACGTTCCTTTATACACCTCCCATAACTATGTTTACTATGTAATGTTATCGACATTATGGGTAGGGTATAAAGGTTTGACTAGATGACGTATGTCCTTTATATTTTTTTACAACCTTCAATAAGATATTTTACTTGTAACTGTTATACAGACCATTATGGGGTAAGGCAAGGGTATAAAGGGTTGGACTAGATGGACGTAATGTCTTTATACATCCCTCCAAATACTATTTACTAGTAACTGTTTATACAGACATTATGGTAGGGTACAATAAATGCTGACAGATTAGATGGACCGTATGTCTTTATAACACCCTCCCATACTATGTTTCTATGTACTGTTATACAGAACCTTATGGGTAGGGGTATAAAGCTTGGACTAGATGGACGGATTTCTTTTTATTAACACCCTCCAATACTATGTTTACTATGTAAACTGTTTTATACAGACATTAATGGGTAGTGAATAAGTTTGGACCTAGATGGATGTATGTCTTTATATACCTTAACCTCCAATACTATGTTGTCTATGTAACTTGTTCTACCAGACCATTATGGTAGGGTTATAAAGGTTTTGGACTATAATGGACGTAATGTCTTTTATACCACCTTCCAATCTTGTTACTATGTTAACTGTTTATACAGACTTATGGTAGGGTAATAAAGTTGGACTATATGGGATTAATGGTCTTTTATACAATACAACCTCCAATACATGGTTTTTTA
Organism: Hymenochirus boettgeri; assembly: GCA_019447015.1. NCBI lineage: Eukaryota > Metazoa > Chordata > Amphibia > Anura > Pipidae > Hymenochirus > Hymenochirus boettgeri. The sequence continues at coordinate 1,707,307 of JAACNH010000010.1, read as the reverse complement.
CTGTTCTATTTAACTGATATACAGACATTCTGGGTAAAGGTTATAAAGGTTGACTAGAATGGACCGTATATCTTTATAGAGAACCTCCAAGCTATGTTTACTATGTAACTGTTTTACCGACATTGATGGGGTAGGTATAAAGTTGGACTAGATGATGTTGTCTTGTAAATACAACCTCCATACTAGTGTTACATGTAAATGTTTTTTAATACGGACATTATGGGTAGGGTATAAAGGTTGACTAAGATGGAAACGTCTTCCCTTTTATACAACCTTCATAATAAGGGTTACTATGTTTAACTGTTTATACAGACATTATGGGTAGGGTATAAAGGTTTTGTACTAGATGGAACGTATGTCCTTTATACACCCTCCAATACTCATGTTAACTATGTACCTGGTATACAGACATTATGGGTAGGGTATAAAGGCTGGGGACTAATGTACGTATGTCTTTATACACCCTCCAATAACTTTAATGTTTTTTACTAATGTCACTGTTAACAGACATTATGGTAGGGTAAATAAGTTTTGACTGATGGACTATGCCTTGATACAACCCTCCAATACTATGTTTACTATGTAACTGTTTATACAGACATTCATGGGTAGGGTCTAAGGGTTGACTAGATGGATGTATTTCTTTATATCCTCCATATAATTTTTACTATGTAACTGTTATACAACATTTATGGGTAGGGTATAAAGGGTTTGGCTAGATGGACGTTGGTCCCTTTTGTATTTACAACCTCCAATACTATGTACTATGTAACTGTTTATAACAGACATTATGGTTAGGTATAAAGGTTGGACTAGATGGATGTATGTCTTTTATCCACCTCATACTAATTTTACTATGTACTGATATACAGACCTATGGGGGGGTATAAAGGTTGGACTAGAATGGACCGTATTCTTTATACACAACCCCAATACTAAGTGTTTTTAGTAAATGTTTACCTGTTTTATACCGACCATTATGGGTAAGGGTATAAAGGTTGGGCTAGAGGGACGTGTTGTCTTTTATACAACGCTCCCAACCTATGTTTACTATGAACTGTTTATACAGACATTATGGGCAGGTGACAAGGTTGGACTAGATGGTCGTATGTTCTTTATATAACCTCCCATCTATGTTACTATGTAACTGTTATATGGACATTATGGTAGGGGTATAAGGTTGGACCTAGAATGGACGTATGCTTATACAACCTCCAATACATGGTTCAATTTAACCTGTTATACAGACCATTATGGTAGGGTATAAAGGTTTGGACGGATTGGACGTATGTCTTTATATACAACCTCCACATACTATGTTCCTATGTAACTGTTAGACCCGACCATTAATGGTAAGGGTATCAAGGTTTGACTAGATGGTCCCCGTATTCTTGATTTAACTCCAATACTCCAATGGGTACTTTGGAAAGTTTAGTGAAATGCTGGATTCCTACTTAATTATTACCAAGTTGAGATTTAACGAATGTTGTCCTTTAAAATGCCATCTTTATTTTATTTTAGAAATAATTTGAAACAGTTTGTAGTTTTCCACAACATGACCACATGAATTATATTTTTTTTATTCCTTACCCCAGACGTAGGTTTTTCAGAGTTCAGACAGAATACTAGAAATACACGTTCAATTTTTAATGTTTATAGTCTTCTCAACTTGGAGCTTTGAATTTTGAAAATAAAGTATCAAAGCGATACAACCAAACCAAACTTTTGGGAAGAATGAATAAATAACAGCCCTGCCCGTTGGAGTTGTGTTTTAGACCTAAACATCACTTGACGCCTTCCCTCACTTCAGCAGTCCAACCAGAACTCACACAATAAATAGACAACCACAAGAACCAGATCAAGAATAATACGCTGTGAAATAGCCCCCCATGGACATATTCCTTGATGTGAAAATCTTATGCCATCCACTCATTTGGTTACTTCTGATTTAATTACGGATATTTTTGAAAAAAAAAAAACAAAACTTTATGATAAAAATGTATTCTTTTAGCTTGAAATTTGGGACTTTGTTCCCCTAGTGTTTCTTATCACTGGAAATAACTAGGTAAAACGGTTTGGTTTCTTGAGGGTTTTAAAATAATGAATACTATTTGTTTCCATATCAGAAATCCTTTCTCCATGGACCTGCTTTATCAGCTAAGTGTTAAACTCTTTAATCCTGCTTATAAACATTGGTTTTTCCATTTGCTGGGATATCACACCGTGGGATTGTAAAAAGACCCGTGATTCTCTATCTCTAGAAGCCGAAATGCAGGTTTACGTAGCTACAATTGTTTTTTTATTTCTTATTTTGAAACAGAGCAATGTAATCTCCCGATGAATCAAATATAATTTCGGGATGTGGCGCTCAATTCAGATACGCCAAGTTAAAATCAATATTTATAAAGGTTTATAATAGATATGTACATACAATGCTACCCATGTGTAAATTAACGCATTTCGTGCTAATGAGCCCATTCCTCAATACACATGTTTAATTTCTATTCCACTAGTTCTTAAAGGCATTTTGAATACGCAATAATTGGACCCCTAAAGATGACTACCAGGAGAATTGGATCTTTGGGATTCTCCATTGTGAACTATCAAAATGTAACTTTGGGTGATACAGTGTACAGTTTTAGTGCCCTCTTGGGTTTAAAGTAGGTGGTACATGGTGAAATAATTGCCATTTCGAAGATACTCCTACCAGTTCTTTTGAAGACTTCGCTGATTTTCGCTCATTTTGGGGAAGCAAGCGAGCACATGTTCATATTTTCGAAGAATCTCGTATGTTTCGAAGAATCTTTCATTTAATAGGTCTTAATGGTTCGCTCGAAAATTTGAGGACCTCAAGCGGACCGGATTTTGCGAAGTTCGGAATCTCTACTTACATGTATGTAAATGCCACTTACCAGTGAAAAATCTAGAATGTGTTCTGGGGAAAAACTTCCACATTTGGATTTTTAAAAAAAATAGTTCTTATTCTTTTCTGTGCTTACCTTGCGTACATTATTAATTCATCTTTACGTGATCACGTCATATATAAAATATTGATTTCTTTTTCTCCAACAAACAAACATCTATTAGAACAAAGCATAAAAGATGATGTGGAGCTTGAACTTAAAATGTACTTCCGGGGGAGAATCGATAAACTAATCAATCAACAAATTGCATACGAAATGAGTTGCGTTACGACAGAACGACATCATTACATGATATGGAATAGGAAAGGAGCATTAACGCTGTATTGTATCTCCAAGAGGCATGTTCTCCCAAATATTATACTTTCCGCATTTACCCTGAAAAATAATCCGACAACGATCAGAAACCAGCGTGTAATGAAACTGTATGATTTATTAGTGCTATTAGTTCTCATTGATGGGTGCAATATACAGTATGGTATATATTAAAATGAGAGGGATTCTTTAAAACCTAGGGATTAAGTGTTAATATAGCAAATCCAGCATTTTACTGTGAACAATGCACGTAATAAAGGTGTAATCTGTTGATACACTGGGTTATCTATTTAGGAAATGGGTTTTTGGCAATCAAAATTTAGAATTTAAGAGGATTTCTCGTATTTTCCCGTATTTTCGAATCGTAATTTTGAAAACGCTGTTCGCAAAAGTTCGAAAGGCAGAAAACCGGAAAATCCGTGATATCCGCCGTTCGCAAACGAGGTAAATCCGCCGCGGAATCCGGGGTTCGGATCCGCGAACTGGGCCATCACTACATGTAAGAAATAGATTCTGCAACTATGAAAGCTTCCATGTTGTTGCCAGTGTAACCCACAGTCTTCAAAGAGTCTTGTGAGCGTGTGCACCTATTGGCCAAGTCCCCTGGACTCCGTTATTTACTGTCTAAGCTGATATTTCTTCCTGTTTTTTCTCTTTGTATTACCTCTGGTGGGTTAGGGGACTAATATTTCGCTCAAATACCTAAAATTGAATTTCTTGTTCACTGCAATGCTTATTATTTTAGAAAATAAACTGCAAAATGTACTTTTGTTTTTATGTATGATGATGATGATGATGAACAGAGTTTATTTGTATATATATATATATATACTAGCAAAAGTGTGCCCGTTGGTGCACAATGGAAATTATGTGATTATGTTTTGCTATGTGTGGATATAGTGGATATAGAATCTTTACACAGGTATACTGGTCCAGAGGAACCAAATAGGATAATCATGCAGGTCTGAGAGTAGACCCAGGCAATCCTGCTACACTGTGTGGTTTAAACTAAACATGCTAGGTTAGTACTTATTAGTATTCACCACGGCAAGAGGTGATGATACTTCATATATTATAACAGAAGGTACCTCACAGCATCATGTTATTGTAATAACATTGTCCTAATAATCTAACGTATAAACAAACATTTCTCATTCCCAGTTTACCTAAAGAAATGGATACACAATATTGACCATATGTGTGTCCTTGTAAGTTGGTGTACACTTATCTGTTGCCTCAGAGTTTGTATCCAATAAGGTAAATTGTCCAATAATCTGTCCTCTCAACAGGTGGTAACAGGATCTTATACACAGGGTCTTATCCCACCCATATGTATATATTTATACATATCTGTATATTTATATTTATATATATGGATGGGAGCTGCCATATTGTTTCTCTTAGACAGTACAGTATGAGGGTATAACTTATTGTGTGTCCAGAACATTCCTTCTCTGTATATTTATATTTATACATATGAGTGGGAGCTGTCATATTGTTTCCCTTAGACAGTACAGTATGAGGGTATAGCTTATTGTGTGTACAG
>JAACNH010000010.1:1673611-1700348 GCA_019447015.1 Hymenochirus boettgeri | reverse complement strand
TACTGTACTGTACTATACTATACTATACTATACTATACTATACTGTACTATACTATACTGTACTGTACTATACTATACTATACTAAAAGCTGTTATATTCAAGCAGAATTTTTTGTGTGCACCACTTTAACCTGTGTGTGGAAGAGCGCAGAGCTCAGAGGTAGAGATGGGTGAACTACATAAAGTTCGGTCCGTTTATGAACTTTCTAATGTCAGTAAAAGTTACATAAAGTTCGGTCCGTTTATGAACTTTCTAATGTCAGTAAAAGTAAAGTTTGAATTCGGACCCATTAAAGTCAATGGGGAGTGATAGTTAGAAAATTTGAATTCGGACCCATTAAAGTCAATGGGGAGTGATAGTTAGAAAATTCCAGACGATTTACAGCTAAACTAACAATGGTAACTTACTGTAAATGGCTTTGGCACCTGGGAAATGGTCTGGGGAACATGTCACTGTCAGGAAGGATTTTTTTCCCCTTCATAAATTTGGTGGGTTTTTTTGCCTTCCTCTGGATAAACAGTTAGGCAGGAAATGAGGATATTGCTAGATGGGTTGGACTGGATGGACGTATGTCTTTATTCAACCTCAAATACTATACTATACTATACTATATTATACTATACTGTATGATATTATTCTATACTATACTATACTATACTGTACTATACTACATTACTATACTGTACTGTACTGTAATATACTATACTCAGTTCACATAGTAACAGAGTATTGCGAGGTTGCTATAAAGACAGCAGAATCCATGCTAGCTCCAACCTTATACTCTACCCATAGTCTGTTAAAACAGTTACATAGTAACATAGTATGCGAGGTTGATCTAAAGACATAAGCATCCATACTAGTCCAAACCTTAATCCTACCATATGTCTGTATAACAGTGTACATAGTAACATAGTATTGGAGGTCTGTATCAAAGACATACATCCATATAGTTCCAAACACTTTATACCACTACCATAATTGCTTGTATAACAGTTACATAAGTAACATAGTATTGGGAGGGGTTTTGTGTTTATAAAGACATACGTCCATATAGTCACATACCTTAAGCCCTCAACCCAAAATGTCGTATAAACAGGTTAACATATTAACATAGTATGGGCATGCGTTGCTATAAAACATACTTCCATCTAGTCCAACCATGTATACACCCTACCCATAATGTCTGTATAACAGGTACATGAGATAACATAGTATATGAACAGGTTGTAAAAGAATACGTCCATCTGTTCAAACCTTATTATACCTAACCATAGTCGTTATAACAGTTAGCATAGTAAATAGTATGGAGGTGTGCATAAAGAATTACGTACCATCTAGTCACACCTTGTATACTCCTACAATAATGTCTGGTAAAAGTACCATAGTAACATAGCATGGAGGTTGTATAAATGACTACATCCAATCGAGTCCAAACATTTATACCCTTACGCATATGTCTTGCTCTTGATAAACAGTTCACATAGTGAACTAGAGTTGGGGTTGTTATAAAGACATATGCCCATCTAGTCCTCAACATTTATAAGCTACCCATAGGTCTAATATAACAGTTACATAGTATTGGCGGTTGTATTAAAGAACATACGTCCATCTAGTCCAAACTTTTACCTACCCATAATGTCTGTAAACAGTTACATAGTAACATATAAATTGAGGTGTATAAGACTTACGTTCCATCTAGGGTCACAACCTTTATACCCTACCCTATATGTCTGATATAACAGTCTACATAGTAACATAGTGTCGTTAGGAGGTTTGTATAAAGACATATGCCCATCCTAGTCCAACTTTATACCCTACCCAAATGTCTGTTATAGACAGTACATAGTAAATACAATAGTGGACGGGGTTTTATAAAGACATAAGTCCATATAGTCCAACTCTGAGACCCTACCAAAATGTCGTAAACAGTTACATTATAACATAGTATTGGAGCGTTTTTATAAAGACATAAGCTCCATTATAGGTCAATCCTTTATACCCTACCCATCTCAATGATCTGTTATAACAGTTACATAGAACAGAGTTATGGAGGTGTCTTAAAGACAGAAGTCCATCTAGGTAACCTTTGAACTATACCATAATTGCTCGTATAAACAGTACCATGAGTAACATAGTATATGGATGGTTTGTATTAAAGAATCTACATCATCTAGTCCAACCTTTATCCATACCCATAATGTCGTAAGCTAAACAGTTAATCAGAACATAGTTTTGGAGGGTTGCTTAATAGACATAAAATCCAATCTGTCCAACCTTTTATACCCTACCCAATAATGTACTGACTTATAAACAGCTACATTAGTACACTAAGTATTGGAGCTTGTATAAAGACCTACGTCCATACTAGTCCAACTTTCATACCCTACCCAAATGCTCGTTATAAACAGTACATATAACATTAGTATTGGAGTCGTTGTATGTAAAAAACATACTTTCTCATCTAGGTCCAAACCTTTATCACCTACCATAAGTGTCGGATAACAGTTAATGAGTATTTTACATAGGTATTGGAGGTTTATTACAAAGACATACGTACCATCTAGTTCAAACCTTATTATACCCTAACCATAAGTGTCTGTATAAACAGTTACATAGTAGACATAGTATTGGCGAGTGCTTTATAAAGACATACGTCCATCTAGTACAACCTTGATATCCTACCCAAATAGGGTCCTGTATAACAGTTACATATGAACATGAGCTATTGGGGTTTGTATATAAGACATACATCCATCTAGTCCAAACTTTTATACCTACCCATAATGTCTGTTTAATAACAGTTACAATTAAGTCAACGATAGTAATGGAGAGAGTTGTATAAAGACATACATCCATCTACGGTCCAACCCTTATATCCACCCATAATGTCTGTATAACAGTTACATAGTAAACATAGTGAGTGGAGGTTGTATAAAGGACATACATCAATCTAGTCAACCTATTATATCACACCATAATGTCTGTTATAACAGATTACATAGAACATAGGGATGGAGGTGTATAAGACTACCATACCCATCTAGACCAACCTTTACCCTACCAAATGTCTTGTATAACATGTACATAGTAACATAGTATTGGAGTTGATCAAAAAATACGGTCAATCTAGTCCAACTTCTTAGTACCCGCTAACAAAATGTTGTATAACAGTTACATATTACAATTAAGTATTGGAGCGTTTGTAGAAAAACATTTACTTCCATCTGAGTCCCAACCTTTAACCCTACCCATCTAATGTACGTATAACAGTTACATAGTAAATAGTAGCTGGGGTTGTCTATAAAGACATAACGGGACCATCTAGTTCAAACTTATTATTACCCTAAACCCAAGTGTTGTATAACAGGTACATAGTACATGTATTGGAGGTTGTATAGAAGAATACATCCATCTAGTTCCTAACCTTTATATCCTACACCATAATGACTCTGTATTATAAAGTTACATAGTAACATAGTTATTGCGAGGTTGCCTAATTAAGAATACATCCATCTAGTCAACCTATTATATCCTACCCATAATGTCTGCTATAATAACAGTTACATAGTAAATATGTTGATATGGAGGTTGTATTATAAAGACACTACATCCATTCTAGTCCAAACCTATATACCCTACCATAATGTCTGATAACAGTGACATATAAAATAGTATTGGAGAGTTGTATAAAGACATACACATATAGTCCACCTATCTATCCTACCCAATTAGTCTGCTTATAACAGATACATAGTAACATCAGTATTGGAGGTGTATAAAGACCTACACAATCTAGCCCAACTCTTATACCGACCCATAATGTCTGTTATAACAGTTACAAGTAAAACATGAGCTATTTGGAGGTTATATAAAGACATAATCCATCTAGTCCAAACTTTATACCTACCATATGTCATGTATATAACGTACATAGTAACATAGCTATTGAATGGTTGTATTAAAGACATACGTCATCTAGTCCAACCCTTTATACCCTACCCATAATGTCGTTAATGACAGTTACAAGAACATAGTATTGGAGTTGGTTATAAAAGACATACGTCCATCTAGCTCAAACCTTTGCACCCATACCATAATGTCCGGTTTATAACAGTTACATAGTAACATTAGTATTCGGAGGTTGTATAAAGACACACGTCACCATCTAGTCCAAACCTTTATTACCCTACCCAAGTCCTGTATAACAGTTAATAGTCACACACAGTATTGGAGGTGTATAAGCATTATGTCATCTAGTCCAACCTTTATAGCCTACCATAATGTCTTATATAACAGTACATAGTATGGATGCAGTTGTATAAAGACATACGGTCATCTCAGTCCAAACTTTATACCCATACCTGCTGGAAGGTTCTCATTCATCCAGGTCATGAGTATTATCTGTGTAATGCAATTTAGATCAACATGGCACTTGAAATGGTAGTTCTTGAGACGTTTGCTAGTCATCGACTAGGCTTTCTCATTCAGACTGACATTGTAACAAGAATCTGCTGGCAATTATGTCCCTGGGAAAATCACCAATTAGAATATCACTAGCCAGGTGTTAGCAAGGTGGATGGAGATAGATGAGCTAAGAGGTGTTATAGGCAACGCCCCAGCGTAAGGTGTTGTTAAAACAGCATGTGACATGGCAGGACAGTTGGTGTCGAACACCCCCACCCTATTTAGGCTTGCGTTTCTTTATTTTCACATAAATGGCCTCCGCCTAAAACCTCTCTTGAACCAGTCACGTTCCTTCGCCAGTATTATGGTTAACATTACAATCTTCAAAGGTATAGTCCCTTTATCCTTAAGAGTAGCAAGATACACGATGAGTACCGGTGAGGAATTGGCCTCTTCTGTCGCTAGAGCCATACGTGATGCAAGTTGGTGTTGTGGTCGTCCCCCAATATCAAATCAGAGCATTATCACTGCACACTGACACCCGCATATATGATGATGTCGCTTTTCTTGTGTTTTGTATTGAGGATCTTTTGCGATGTACCAATTGCTGACCTCAGTGTGTCTGTTGGTTTAAAGCAGACAGGGGGATACGAGTCGCTTTTATGAAATTCTTCTAATTCTCGAGAGACCCATGCAATACATATGGATGACCATGTTACTTCCTCCGTCTGATTTTCCCTTCACTGTTCGGTATTGTGGTTCTTTTACTTTCCTTCTACTATACTTGAACAAAGGCGCAGTATTGTAATATCCACAAGGTTTTAAGGGCTCCTCTTGAGATGTTTCATTTCTTTAGGCCTTCGCCTCTGTGCTGTAGTGGGGAATGTTACGGCTCGGTGTTTGCAGGGTTCTGATGTACACCCAGTGGTGGATCTAAAGGGACGTGGGGAGAGTACAAATCAAATATTCATTGTGAGTCGTTAGGTTATCTGGTAAACCTCTACTTCCAGTTTAACCATTTTACCTTAACTCTTACCAAGCAGCCAAGAAGCCAGTTTGTTGTTTTGTACCTCTTCCCTTGTGAATTTATAGTTTTGGATCCACGCATTACATGTGCTGTGTGAAAGCTTGTATTCCTTCTGGTGGATTCTTTACACATGTGTCATCAACATATCTGAACCAGTGGATGGAGATGTGCTCATCCCTTAAGGGATATTAAGGCATAACATACTACCACAGTATACAACCAGTATTATAACATTACTGGCGAAGGAACTTGACTGGTTCAAGGAGGTGTTAAGACGAGGACCATGTTATGTAAAAAAAAGAAAACCAAGCTAAATTAGAGGTGCGGGGGGGTCGACCCGGGTCCGACCCCCAACAAACTGGCTGCCATGTACAATGCTATGTTTTAACCCTTACTTGGCTGCGTTCCTTAACACCTCTTAGCCACTTATCTAATCACACCCGTAAACTGCTGGGTGTGATATGATACAATTCCGGATTTTCCAGTACAGTACTTGCACAGAATCTTGTACAAGTCATTCTGAATTGGAAAGAAAGCCAGTCAGGACGACTACGAAACGTCTTCAGAACTACATTTCAAGTCCAGTTGATCTTAATTGAAATACAACAGAATTTATACCTTACCATATGGTATGTAAACAGTACATAGTAACACATAGTATTGGATGGTTGTATAAACATACGTCCATCCTAGTCTAACCTTTATACCCTACCCATAATGTCTGGTATAAACAAGTACATCGTTAAAATAGTGTTGGAGGTGTATAAAGGACATAGCCCATTGTCCCCAACCCAACCAGCTGCATAGTTCAAGGCTACAGCAGCAAGACATAGTTATATCACCTACCACCATAATGTCTGATATAACAGTACATAGTAAATATATTGGAGGAGGTTATAAAGACAGAAGTCCATCATAGTCTCACTCTTTATAACCCTACCCATATGTCGGTATAACAGTTACATAGTAACATTAGTATTGCGAGGTGTATAAAGACATAAGTCCATACTAGTCCAACCTTTATACCCTACCCATAATGTCTGTATAACAGTTACATAGTAACATAGTATTGGAGGTTGTATAAGACATAATCCATCTAGTCCAACCTTATACTCTACCCATAATGTCTGTATCAAACGTTACACAGTAACATAGTATTGGAGGTTGTATAAAGACATTAATCCATTAGTCCAACCTTTATACCCCATAATGTCTGTTATAACAGTACATAGTAACATAGTATTGGAGGTTTATAAAGACATATACATCCATTAGTCAACCTGTATACCCTACCCATAATGTCTGTATAACAGTTACATAGTAACATAGTATTGGAGGTTGTATAAAGACAGATACGTCCAATCTAGTCCAACCTTTATACTCCTACCATAATGTCTGTATACAGTTACATAGTACATAGATTGGAGGGGTTTATAAAGACATACAGTCCATCTAGTCCAACCTTTCTCTAACCACCCCTAATGCTCCGTATAAACAGGACATAGTAACATAGTATTGGAGGTGGATAAAGGACTTACCGCTCATCTAGTCCACCTTTATACCCTACCCATAATGTCTGTATAACAGTACATAGTAACATAGTATTGGAGTTGTATAAAGACATATCCATCTAGTCCAACCTTTATACCCTACCATAATGTCTGTATAAACAGTTACATATGCATCGTATGGAAGGTTGTATAAAGACATACGTCCATCTAGTCCAAACTTTATTACCACCCCTACCCAAATGTCGTTATAGACAGTTACATAGTAACATCGTATTGGAGGTTGTATAAGACATACGCTCGCTAGTCCAACCTTTATACCCTACCCAATGTCTGATATAACAGTTACATAGTAACATAGTATTGGAGGTTGATATAAAAGACATATCCCCATCTAGTCCAACCTTTATACCCACCCATAAGTCTGTATAACAGTTGAACATAGTAAAACTTACTATGCCCGTCCAGGTTGGTTATAAAGACATAGTCCATCTAGTCCAACCTTATACCCTACCCATAATGTCTGTATAACAGTTACATAGTAACAATAAGTTGATTGGAGGTTATATAAAGACATAAGTCCATCTAGTCCAACCTTTATACCCCTACCCATAATGTCGTATAACAGTTACATAGTAACAGAGATTGGAGGTTGTATAAGACATAATGTCCATCTAGTTCCAACCTTATACCCTACCCATATGTCGTTTAACAGTTAGTTCGAGGGGAGCGATTGTATCAAAGAAAGAAGTCAATTAGTCAAACTATTTCATACTCTACCCATAATGTCTGGATATAACAGTTACATAGTAACAAGTATTGGAGAGTTGTATAAAGAACTACATCCATCTAGTCCAACCTATAATCACTACCCATAATGTCGTTAACAGTTACATAGTAACATAGTATTGGAGGTTGTATAAAGACATACATACCATACTAGTCCAACCTTTATACACCTACATAATGTCTGTATAACAAGTTACATAGTAACATAGTATTGGAGGTTGTATAAAGACATACGTCCATCCATACTAGTCCAACCTTTATACCCCTACCCAAAATCGTCTGTATAACCAGTACATCTAATACTAGTATGGAGGTTGTATAAAAACATACTTCCATCTAGTCCAACCTTATACCTACCCATAATGTCTGTATAAACAGTACATAGTAACAGAGTATTGGAGGTTGTATATAAAGACATACGTCCATCTAGTTCAACCTTATTATACCTAACCATAGGTCTGTATAACAGTTACATAGTAACATAGTATTGGAGGTTGTATAAAGACATACGTCCATCTAGTCCAACCTTTATATCCTAACCCATAATGTCTGTATAAACAGTTACATAGTAACATAGTATTGGAGGTTGTATAAAGACATACATCCATCTAGTCCAAATTTATACCCTACGGCATAATGTCTGATAACAGTTACATAGTAACATAGTATTGGAGGTTGTATAAAGACATACATCCATCTAGTCCCACCTTAATCCTACCCATAATGTCTGTTAACAGTTACATAGTAACATAGTAATGGAGGTTGTATAAAGACATACGCTCCATCTAGTCCAACCTTTATACCTACCCATCAATGTCTGTATAACAGTTAATAGTAACATACAGTATTGGAGGTATGTAAAGACATACGTCCATCTAGTCCAAACTTTATACCCTACCAATAATGTCTGTATAACAGTTACATAGTACATAGTATTGGAGGTATATAAAGACATACATCCATCTAGTCCAACCTTTAATCCTACATAATGTCTGTATAACAGTTACATAGTAACATAGTATTGGAGGTTGTATATAAAGACATACATCCATCTAGTCCACCTTTATATCCTACCATAATGTCTGTATAACAGTTACATAGTAATCATAGTATTGGAGTTGTATAAAGACATACATCCATCTAAGTCAACCTTTATACCCTACCATAATGTCTGTATAACAGTTTACATAGTAACATAAGTATGGAGGTTGGATAAAAGACTATACTCCATCTAGTCCAACCTTTATATCCTACCCATAATGTCGTGTATAACAGTTACATAGTAACATAGTATGGAGGTTTGTATAAAGACATACATCCATCTAGTCCAACCTTTAACCCTACCCATAAGTCTGTATAACAGTTACATAGTACATAGTATTGGAGAGGTATAAAGACATACATCCATCTAGTCCAAACCTGTTTATCCCTACCCATAATGTCTGTATAACCAGGTAATAGTAACATAGTATTGGAGGTTGTATAAAGACATACATCCATCTAGTCCAACCTTATATCCTACCCATAATGTGCCTATAACAGTTACATAGTAAACATAGTATTGGAGGTTGTATAAAGAACATACGTCCATCTAGTCCAACCTTTATACCCTCCATAATGTATCTGTATAACAGTTACATGGTAACAGTGTTGGAGGTTGTATAAAGACAAAATCTAGTTCATAGTTTCACGTTCTCACTGTAAAGAAACCTTCCTAACCTGAAGATGAAAACTTACTTTTTCTTCCAACCTTTAAAGTATGTCCACCTGTCCTCTGATATGACCTATTAGTGAACAATGCACCAGAGAGTTATTGTATGGCCCATTAATATATTTAATAAAGTCATCATATCCCACCGCAAACGTCGCTTCTCCAAGTAAACAGCCCTTAGTTGTCTATCTGCCATAACTATAAAATAGAGCTGTTGTACATCTATATTAAAGTGCAACTAGAGACCCAAAGTAGAATCCATACAAACAATAGAATTCTAGTGCACAAACAAGTCTAATTGATTAATAAACTACCTCTCCATAAGGTTCTATACAAGAGCCGCGCCATTAACCCTGGATAAATAAAAGCAATTAGTTCAAAGTTGGCAAATTTTTAAGCCCAGTCACCGTCAAAAAAGCAACCTTGACGTTTAAATGTTGTACTAACCTGCCTGCATAGTCCGAGGGTTGTCCTGCTTTATCCACGTTGGAGTCGGGTAGTGTACTTTGGAGTCCACACTCCAAACTGGTCCCGCACTGATGACGTCACTTGCTCCGATCTCAGCAGCATAGATACAAATAGGTGTGTATGGCTTATTCAGAGCTTAAATAAGATTATAATACTATCGCTACGCGTTTCACCAGTGAAGGCTTCCTCAGGCGATTCAAAATTGAATTTAAACATAATCCCTCCTCTTACCAAAGCTGATGTCATCCCCTTAGAGTCATTCCCACAATTAAGTCAAATACACACATATCTCTTTCCTTCTAGAACTGTTAAGCTCAACTTCCCTATAATGACTAATAGTATACACTATTATACAATATAGAAGATCCAAGTCTACAGATATCATAGAGTATAGTAGCAATAATGGTATACAAGATTCTTTGGTTAAACGAGGAATGGTACAGAAAGAACTAAATAAGGTAATAGAATAATAATCCTCCTAGCCGACCGGATATAAAATACTCGGGTACTTAAGGAGCAAGTTCAGTTTTATCTAGGATAATTGTTCTTATTTTGCTGATTCCCTCATGTCCGGTGGTGTGCCTCTGGATTGGAAAAAGGCTGATGTTATTCCAATATTCAAAAAGGTGGTAGTCGTTCACAGCACGGGTAATTACAGGCCTGTAAGTTTAAACTCAGTGGTGGGGAAGATCCTGGAAGTTTAATAAGGGAACATGTTCTAGAGTAGGTTTCAAGGACTGGAATTATAGTAGTAACCAGCATGGATTTAGGAGGAATAGGTCTTGTCAAATCAACGTGCTTGGCTTTTATGAGGAAGTAAGTAAGTTAGAAGTTTAGACTCTGACCATAGCAGTAGTAGATGTAGTTTATGGATTTTGCAAAGGCTTTTGATAACAGTCCCCCATAGGCGACTAAAGTGTATAAGCTAAGGTCTGTTCGTTTAGGGGAGTCACTTTGTACATGATAGAAAATAAAAAATGGTTAATGAATTAGGATGACAGAGAGTAGTTGTAAATGGGGCTTCATCATTATGGAAAAGTGCTAAGTGGGGGTGACCACAGGGTTCTGTGTTGGGGCCGCTTCTATTTATTCTATTTTAATGATTTGGAAGTGGGTATTGTCAGCAGGTTTCTGTGTTGCTGACGACACAAAACTTGTCGACCATAAAAAACTTCAGAAGGAGTGCAATCGTTGCAGGGGGATCTCGTAGATTGTCACATTGGGCTGCCTAAGTGGCAGATAGAGTCAATGTTGGTAAATGGAAGGTTGATAGCATTTTGGACTTAAAAATCCTTGTGCTGATTATACTATAAATGGCTCTGTGTTAGTGAATCCCTGTTGGAAAGGGATCTGTGGAGTTTTGTGGATAACAAACTAAAGGTAGCAAGCAGTGCCAGGGCGGCACAGCCAGAGCCAGCATCGAGTATGGTCGTGTATAAAGCGAGATATGGATTCAAGGGAGGAAAATGTAATTCTCCCTCTTACAAAGCATGGTAAGGCCTCATGTGGAATTTGCAGTGCAATTTGAAATCCTATGTACAAAAAGGACATCTTTGAAATGGAAAGGGTTCAGAGAAGGGCAACTAAATTAATAAGGGGATTGGGGGAGGTTGAATATGAAGAGAGCCGGATAAGTTACAATATGTACGCTGGAGAAAAGGTTGCATGCGTGGGGATATGATTACTGTGTATAAATAATTAACGGGCCATACAATAAACTATCTGGGACATTGTTCACCAATATCGAACATGTCAGAGGACATGTGGACATCCCTTAAGACTTGTAGAAAAAAAGTTTAGGCTTCAAGTTGGGAAAGGGTTTGTCACTGTGAGAACGGTAAAGCTATGGAACTGTCTTTCCAGTGGACGTGTGTTTATGGCAGATTCATTGGTCAGTTTAATAAAAAGCTGGATGAGTTTCTAACAACAAGGAACGTTTTACAAGTTATGGTATTGATAATAAGTAGAGTGGGAAAGGGTTGTCACTGTGAGAACGGTAAATTTAAAGCTATGGAACTGTCTTCCAAGTGGACGTATCGTTGTATGGCAGGGTTCATTGGTCGTTAATAAAAGCTGGATGAGTTCTGCAAACAAGGAATGTTACAAGTTACTGGTATTGGTACATTAAAGTAGAGTTGGGTAAGGAAAGGGTTTGTCACTGTGAGAACGGTTAAAAGCTATGGAACTGTCTTCCAGTGGACGTTGTTATGGCAGGTTCATTGGTCAGTTTAATAAAAAGCTGGATGAGTTTCTACAAACAAAGGAATGTTACAAGTTACATGGTATGATACATAAAGTAGAGTGGGGAAAGGGTTGTCCACTGTGAGAACGTAAAGCTATGGAACTGTCTTCAGTGGATGTTGTTTATGGCAGGTTCATGGGTCAGTTTATAAAAAGCTGGATGATTACAAACAACAAGGAATGTTACAAGTTACTGGTATTGATACTAAAGTTAGAGTAGATCCAGGGAAATTTCCGATTGCCACTTGGAGTCAGGAAGGAATTTTCCTCTTCATAAATTTGGTGTTTTTTTTTTTGCCTTCCTCTGGATCACAGTGGAGGCAGGAAATGAGGGTATGCTAAGATGGGTTGGAAGCTGGATGAGAGTTGTCTTTATTCAACTCAATATACTAAATATACATATATACTATACTGATTATTATTTATATCTACTTAATATATTACTATATGTACTGATACTATACTATACATGTACGTTATCATACCATTTATACATATATACTTACTATACAATACAATATATACATACTCGTAGTATACTTACTATACTATACTATACTGAAATATACTATACAGTTATGTACTATACCATACTATCACATATACAATACAAACCAATACTACTACTATATATACTGTACTGTACTGTAACAGTAACTAATACTATTACTGGTACTGTACTATACTATAACTGTACTATATTAGTACATACTATACTGTAACTGCTTACTAGTACAATACGACTACTACTAACTTCATAGAGAGATATTTATAAGTATTTGCAAAAAACCCATTTCCTTAAATATAGATTAACCCAGTGTATCAACATATTTCCCCCTTTATTAACAGTGCATTGGTTCACAGTAAAATGCTGTGATTTCTATATTAACACTTATCCCTTAGGTTTTAAAGAACTCCCTCTCATTTTATATTATCACATCAATGTTATTGCACCCATGAATGAGAAACTAATAGCACATAATAAATCTACAAGTTTCAGTACAGTCTGGTTGTCTGATCGTGTCGGCAGTTATTTCAGGTAAAATGCCGGAAGTTATAATATTGGGAGAACATGCCTCTTGGAGATCAATAAGCTTGTTATGGCTCCTTTCTTATGCCATACATGTAATGCTACATGTAATGACTAAGTTTCGTCGTAACGCCACGATCATTTCTTGTATGCAATTTGTTGATTAGATTAGTTTATCGATTCCCCCGCGGAAAGTACATTTAAGTTCAAGCTCCCTATCATCTTTTATGCTTTGTTCTAATAGTGTTTGTTGTTTGGAGAAAAAGAAATCAATATTTTATATATACGTGATCTCACGTAAAGAGAATTAAAATGTACGGCAGTAAGTAGCCACAGAAAAGGAATTAAAAGGGAGAACTATTTTTTAAAAATCTAATGTGGAAGTTTTTCCCCGAGAACACATTCTAAGATTTTTCACTGGTAAGTGGCATTTACATACATGTAAGTAGAGAGTCCGAAAACTTCGCAAAATCCGGTTCCGCTTGAGGATCCTCAAATTTCGAGCGAACCATTTAAAACCTATTTAAATGAAAGATTCTTCGAAAATATGAGATTCTTCGAAAATATGAAATGTGGCTCGCTCTGTTCCAAAATGCGAAAAAAATCAGCAAATTTAGAATTTAAGAGGATTTCTCGTATTTTCCCGTATTTTCGAATCGTAATTTGAAAACGCTGTGTCGCAAAAGGTAGAAAGGCAGAAAACCGGAAAATCCGTGATATCCGCCTTTCGCAAACGAGGTAAATCCGCCGCGGAATCCGGGGTTCGGATCGCGAAACTGGGCCATCACTACATGTAAGAAATAGATTCTGAACAACTATGAAAGCTTCCATGTTGTTGCCAGTGTAACCCACAGTCTTCAAAGAGTCTTGCTGTGACGAGTGGCACCTATGGCCAAGTCCCCTGGACTCGTATTTATGTCTAAGCTGATATTTATTCCTGTTTTTCTCTTTGTATTACCTCTTGGTGGGTTAGGGGGACTAATATTTCGCTCAAATACCTAAAATTGAATTTCTGTTCACTGCAATGCTTATTATTTAGAAATAAACTGCAAAATGTACTTTTGTTTTTAGGTATGATGATGATGATGATGAAACAGTTTATTTTTAGATATATATTATATATCATATATTATATATAGAAATATATATATATAGATATATTTATATATATACACTAGCAAAAGTGTGCCCGTTGGTGCACAATGGAATTATGTGATTATGTTTGTATGTGTGGATATAGTGGATATAGAATCTTTACACAGGTGATACTGGTCCAGAGGAAACCAAATAGGATAATCATGCAGGTCTGAGAGTAGACCCAGGCAATCCTGCTACACTGTGTGGTTTAAACTAAACATGCTAGGTTAATACTTATAGTATTCACCACGGCAAGATGGGTGATGGATACTTCATATATTATAACAGAGGGACCTCACAGCATCATGTTTGTAATAACATTGTCCTAATAATCTAAAGTATAAACAAACATTTCTCATTCCCAGTTACCTAAAGAAATGGATACACAGATTGACCATATGTGTGCTTGTAAGTTGGTGTTACACTTATCTGTTGCCTAGAGTTTGTATCCAATAAGGTAAATTGTCCAATAATCTGTCCTCTCAACAGGTGGGTAACAGGATCTATACACAGGGTCTTATCCCACCATATGTATATATTTATACATATCTGTATATTATATTTATATAGGATAGGAGGAGCTGGCCAATTGTTTATCTTAGGACAGTACAGTATGAGGGTATAACTTATGTGGTGTCCAGAACATTCCTTCTCTGTTTTATTTATATTTACATATGAGTGGGAGCTGTCATCTTGTTTCCCTTAGACGTACAGTATGAGGGTATAGCTTATTGTGATGTACCAGAACAATTCCTTCTTGTATATTTATACATATTGGGTGGGAGAGTAGCTGCATATTGTTTCCCTTAGACAGTACAGTATGAGGGTATAGCTTATTGTATGTACAGAACATTCCTTCTCTGTATATTTATATTTATACATATGGGTGGGAGCTGCCATATTGTTTCCCTTAGACAGTAAAAGTATGAGGGTTATAGACTATGGTGTACAGAAACATTATCCTTCTCTGTATATTTATATTTATACATATGGGTGGGAGCTGCCTCTATTGTTTTCCTAGACAGTACAGTATGAGGGTATAGCTTATTGTGTGTACAGAACATTCTTCTCTGTATATTTTATATTTATACATAGGGTGGGAGCTGCCATTAGTGTTTCCTTAGACAGTACAGTATGAGGGTATAGCTATGGTATGTACAGTACATCCATCTCTGTATATTTATATTTATCAACATGGGTGGGAGCTGCCATATTGTTTTCCTTAGACATACAGTATGAGGGTATAGCTTATTGTAGGTACAGAACATTCCTTCTCTGTATATTTATACATATGGGTGGAGATGCCATATTGTTTCCCTAGACAGTACAGTATGAGGGTATAGCTTATTGTATGTACAGAACATTCCTTCTCCGTATTTATATTTTACTATGGGTGGGGAGCTGCCATATTGTTTCCTTTATTCAGTTCAGTATGAGGGTTATAGCTTATTGTGTGTACAGAACATTCCTTCTCTGTTTATTTATACATATGGGTGGAGCTGCCATATAGTTTCCCTTAGACAGTACAGTATGAGGGTATATCTTATTGTGTGACAGAACATCCTTTCTCTGTATATTTATACATATGGGTGGGAGCTGCCATATTGTTTCCCTTAGCAGTACCAATATGAGGGTTATCTTATTGTGTGTACAGAACATTCCTTCTCTTTATATTATACTATGGGTGGGAGCTGCCATATTGTTTCCCTTAGACAGTACAGTATGAGGGTATAGCTTATTGTATGTACAGAAAACATTACTTCTCTGTATATTTATACATAGGGTGGGAGCTGCCATATCGTTCCCTTAGACAGTACAGTATGAGGTTATAGCTTATTGTGTGTACAGAAACATCTCTCGGATATTATACTATGGGGTGGGGGCTGCCATATTGTTTCCCTTAGACAGTACAGTATGAGGGTATAGCTTATTGTATTACAGAACATTCCTTCTCTGTATATTTATACATATGGGTGGGAGCGGCCATATTGTTTCCCTTAGACAGTACAGTATGAGGGGATAATCTATTGTTGTACACGAAACATCCTTCTCTGTATATTATACATATGGGTGGGAGCTGCCATATGTTTCCCTTAGACAGTACAGTATGAGGGTATAGGCTTATTGTATGTACAGAACATTCCTTCTCTGTACTTTATACATAGGGGTGGGAGCTGCCATATTGTTTCCCTTAGAAGTACAGTATGAGGGTATATCTTATTTGGTGTACAGAACATTCTTCTCTGTATATTATAACTGGGTGGGAGCTGCCATAGTTGTTCCCTTAGACAGAAAGTATGAGGGTATAGCTTATTGTGTGTACAGAACATTCATTCTCTGTATATTTATTACATATGGGTGGGAGCTGCGCCATATTGTTTCCCTTAGACATTACAGTATGAGGGTATATCACTTATGTATGTACAGAAACATTCCTTCTCTGTATATTATACATATGGGTGGGAGCTGCCATTATTGTTTCCTTGACAGTAACAGTATGAGGGTATGTTATGTGTGTACAGTACATTCCTTCTCTGTATATTATACATATGGGTGGGAGCTGCCATATTGTTTCCCTTAAACAGTCTACAGTATGAGGGTATAGCTATTGTTGTACAGAACATCATTCTGATATTATACATATGGGTGGGAGCTGCCATATTGTTCAACTTAGACAGTACAGTATGAGGGTATAGCTTATTGTGTGTAAGAACATTCCTTCTCTGTAGTATATGAATTTATACATATGGGTAGGAAGCTGCCATATTCTTCCCTTAGACAGTACAGTGATAGGGTATAGCTATATTGGGTACAGAACTTCCTTCTCTGTATTATTATACATATGGGTTAGGAGCTGCCATATTGTTTCCCTTAGGACAGGACAGTTGAGGGTTATAGCTATTGTGTGTACAGAACATTCCTTCTCTGTATATTTATACATATGGATGGGAGCTGCCATATTGTTCCTTAGACAGTACCGTATGAGGGTTATAGCTATTGTGTGTACAGAACATTCCCTCTCTGTATATTTATACATATGGGGTGGGAGCTGCCATTATGTTTCCTTAGACAGTACAGTATGAGGGTATAGCTGATTGTATGTACAGAACATTCCTTCTATGTATATTATATTTTAAAATGGGTGGGAGCTGCCATATTGTTTCCCTTAGACAGTACAGTATGAGGGTATGCTTATTGTGTGTACCAGAACATTCCTTATCTGTATATTTATACATATGGGTGGGAGCTGCCATATTGTTTCCCTAGACAGTACGTATAAGGGTATAGCTTATTGTATGTACAGAACATTCCTTCTTGTATATTATATTTATTACATATGGGTGGGAGCTGCCCTATTTTTCCCTTAGGACAGTACAGTATGAGGGTATAGGTATTGTGTGTAAAGAACATTCTTCTCTGTATATTTATAAAATGGTGGGAGCTGCCCATATTTGTTTCCTTAGGACAGTTCACAGTATAAGGGTATAGCTTATTGTATGTACAGAACATTCCTTCTATGTATATTTATATTATACATATGGGGGGAGCTGCCTTATTGTTTCCCTTAGACCGCAGTACGTATGAGGGAGGTATAGCTTATTGTGTGTACAGAACATTCCATCTCTGTATATTTTATATTTATACATTAGGGGTGGAGCTGCCATAGTGTTCCCCTTAGACAGTACAGTATGGAGGGTATAGCTTTGTTTATGTACAGAACATTCATTCTTGTATTTTATACATATGGGTGGAGCTGGGAGCTGCCATATTGTTTCCCTTAGACAGTACAGTATGAGGGTATAGATTATTGGTGTGTACAGAAACATTCCTTCTCGTATATTATACATATGGGTGGGAGCTGCCTATATTTCCCTTAGACAGTACAGTATGAGGGTATAGCTTATTGGTGTGTACGAACATTCTTCTCGTATATTTATACATATGGGTGGGAGCTGCCATATTGTTTCCCTTAGACAGTACAGTATGAGGGTATAGCTTGTTGTATGTACAGAACATCCTTCTCTGTATATTATTACATATGGGGTGGGAGCGCCATATTGTTTCCCTAGACAGTACAGTATGAGAGTAAGCTTATGTATGTACAGAACATTCCTTCTCTGTATAGTTATATTATACATTATGGGTGGGAGCTGCATATTGTTTCCCTTAGACAGTACAGTTAGTGAGGGTATAGCTTATTGTGTGTACAGAAACATTCCTTCTGTATATTGATACATATGGATCCCCCTATCCATATCCTTCTTCTTAACATTGATACATGTTACAGTGAATACTTTGTAACTGTCATTTCCAGATCGGCTCTGTCATTATAATGTCTGTTGATATTTGACGTGGATTAACTGCAAATTCTTTTGAGACATTTTTCAAATTTTCCATTTTTTTTCTGCATAATTTCCCCCCCCCGGCCCCTGGTGCGGGGCTATTCAAGGGTTATTTTCCCTCTCCGTTCAAATAACTAAATCTATGATTTGCATAATTAATACAATAACCGTACCCTGCACTCAATAATAAACAATCCATATGCAACGTATCTTATTGCAAGCCATGTCTATCATAGCACTTGTGTATTGAACTGGATATTTTCTGACGTTGCATGCCCTCTCCTGTAAGAATTCAGTTTTGCTCGCCATCTCCTTTGCAATCTGATGACTAATTGAGATGTTCGGACATAAAATTATTGGTGCAGCGAGGTAACGCCACGAGGACAAATGGTGGAGAATGCTGATGAACCCCCCACTTACGAGGAAACCTGCCACAGTTTGCTTAATATGACGCGTTTGAATTGACACAATAAAGGAGGGACTCGGTACATTAAAAAGAAACAACTTCCTAAGCGATGTTTTTATATCATTATTATTTCTTATCCAGCAAAACGAGATCTCTCTATAATGAAAGGTCAGACTGGAAGGCGCAGTTCAGGAACGGCGATAATTTATCCTGACAGGCGCCGTGCACACGAATAGAAAGTCAGGCACCGATCCCTTTTCGTTTTTTGCTGTCGAAGAAGCAGGTTGGATTTTAATCGCTAATCATGCGGGTTTAAGTTAAAAATCTGAACGTTTTCCCCCGTTTGTGTTAATTCGTCTTTAGATTCGAAATTCTAATACGGTGACACCTGGACGATTAACATTGACAGCGCTAATTAGGAGCCGCCAAACTCAGGTGTGAGTGAAAAGCGTTTGCCATTTGAATTTCAGTTTTTTTTTAGCGAGGCTGATTTAACCAATCATTACACACACCGTCACACACAAAAACATACAACATATCAACCACATTATCGACACCACTAACAAAAACTCCTTTCTCTAATCCCCATTCCCAAAGAGCTTTTTAATAAAAGATTTTTTATAATTTTTGTCATTTTTTCCTTTTAGATTTTAGGATGAATCCAAGATGGAAAAAGGTTTGTTTACGCTGATAGGAAAATAGATAGCTGATATATAAAATTACACTGCTGGGGACCGGATTTTGTATTTTATAAAGAGCAGAGCAAATAGTTGCCAATGTGCAGAAGAAAAAAAACGCATTTGAAATTTATATTACCAACGTGCACAGACATAGAGGAGAAAAAAGACATCAATCTAGGAAAGCAAGTCTGACACTTTTTCAGGTTCAGTAAATTTGACTTTTACATTTTAGTTTGTTTCCTATAAAATGGGTTATAAGCGAAAAAAAAAAAAACTGATTGGGCATTCATACAAAGCTTTTCTATTCCGCCTTACGTTTCTTCTTTTGAAGTGAATAGGACCATGTTACCTAGAATTTAAAATCCACTGTGGCACAGAAATCTATTCTGTGCCATTACAAAATAAATTTTGTGCACTACACAGCGCAGATGAGTTCTGCAAAACCAAAGAGAATGTTACAAGTTACTGGTATTGATACCAAAAAGTAGAGTTGGGAAAGGGTTTGTCACCGTGAGAACGGTAAAGCTATGAGAACTGTCTTCCAGTGGACGTTGGTTTGGCAGGGTCATTGGTCAGTTTAATAAAAAGCTGTGATGAGTTTCTACAAACAAGGAATGTCAAGTTACTGGGATTGATACATAACAAGTAGAGTTGGGAAAGGGGTTGTCACCGTGAGAACGGTCTTAAAAGTAAAGCTATGGAATGTCTCCAGTGGACGTTGTTATGGCAGGTTTCATTGGTCAGTTTAATTAAAAGCGGATGAGTTTCTACAAACAAGGAATGTAACAAGTTACTGGTATTGATACATAAAGTAGAGTTGGGAAAGGGTTTGTCACTGTGAGAACGTTAAAGCTATGGAACTGTGTTCAGTGGACGTTGTTATGGAAGGTTCATGCGTCAGTTTAATAAAAAAAGCTGGATGAGTTTGCTACAAACAGGATGTTACAAGTTACTGGTTATTGATACATAAAGTAGAGTTGGGAGGGAAGGGTTTGTCACTGTGAGAACGGTGTTAAAGCTATGGAACTGTCTTCCAGTGGACGTTGTTATGGCAGGATTCATGGTCAGTTTAATAAAAAGCGTGGATGAGTTCTACAAACAAGGAATGTTACAAGTTATGGTATGATACATAAAGTAGAGTGGAAAGGGTTGTCACGTGAGAACGTTTTAAAGCTATGGAAACTGTCTTCCGGAGTGGGACGTTGTTATGGCAGGTTCATTGGTCAGTTTAATAAAAAGCTGGCGGGGTGTCTACAAACAAGGAATGTTACAAGTTACTGGTATTGATAATAAAGTAGAGTTGGAAAGGAGTTTGTCACTGTGAGAACGGTTAAAGATGGAAACTTCTGTCCAGTGGACGGTTTGTTATGGCAGGTTCATGGGTCAGTTTAATAAAAAGCTGGATGAGTTTCTAAAACAAGGAATGTACAACGTTACTGGTATTGAACATAAAGTAGAGTTGGGAAAGGGTTTGTCACTGTGAGAACGGTAAAGCTATGGAACTGTCTTCCAGTGGACGTTGTTATGGCAGGTTCATTGGTCAGTTTAATAAAAAAGTGGATGAGTTTCTGCAAACAAGGAATGTTACAAGTTACTGGGATTGATACATAAAGTAGAGTGGGAAAGGGAGGAAATTTCCCATTGACACTTGGAGTCAGGAAGATTTTTTTTCCCTTCATAAATTTGGTGGGTTTTTTGCTTCCTCTGATCAACAGTTAGGCAGGAAAATGAGGATATGCTAGAGATGGGTTGGACTGGATGGACGTATGTCTTTATTCCACCTCAAAAATACTAGACTATACTATACTATACTAGAAATACTACAGTGACTATTAATGTACGTACGTGGAATAGAACTATACTGTGACTTACTGGACTATACTTATAACTGTTAACTAGTATTACTAACTACTGTAATAGAAGACTGTACTGTACTATACTATACTATACTGTACTGTACTATACGTTTACTATACTATACGGTACCATACTTTGTACTAGTACTATACTATACTGTACTGTAACTATACTACTATATACTAACTATACTAACTTGTGAAGGTTCTCATTCATCCAGGTCATGGTATATCTGTTGTATTCACAATAGATCAACTGGACTTGAAATGTAATTTTGAAGAAGTTTGCAGTCATCCGACTGGCTTTTCTTTCTGAATTGAGAAAGCCAATTGGTACATCCAAAAGACCCAATACCTAAACACAAGAAAAGCCAGTCGGATGACTAGCGAAACGTCTTCAAGAACTACATTTCAAGTCCAGTTGATCTAATTGAATTCAACAGATATACTATACTGTACTATACTATACTGCACTGGACTATACTATACTATACTAAAAGCTGTTATATTCAAGCAGAATTTTTTGTGTGCACCACTTTAACCTGTGTGTGGAAGAGCGTAGAGCTCAGAGGTAGAGATGGGTGAACTACATAAAATACTATACTATACTATACTGTACTATACTATACTACATTACTATACTGTACTGTACTGTAATATACTATACTGTACTGTACTATACTATACTGTACTATACTGTACTGTACTGTACTGTACTATACTATACAATACTATGCTATACTGTACTATACTATACTATACTGTACTATACTATATTATACGGTACTATACTGTACTATACTATACTATACTGTACTATACTATACTATACTGTACTATACTGTACTATACTGTACTGTACTATACTATACAGTACTATACTGTACTGTACTATACTATACTATACTGTACTGTACTATACTATACTGTACTGTACTGTACTATACTATACTGTACTGTACTGTACTGTACTATACTATACTATACTGTACTGTACTATACTGTACTATACTATACTGTACTATACTATACTATACTATACTGTACTGTACTGTACTATACTGTACTGTACTATACTATACTATACTATACTGTACTGTACTGTACTATACTATACTATACTATACTATACTGTACTGTACTGTACTGTACTATACTATACTATACTGTACTGTACTATACTATACTATACTATACTATACTGTACTATACTGTACTGTACTATACTATACTATACTGTACTGTACTATACTATACTGTACTATACTAAAAGCTGTTATATTCCAGCAGAATTTTTTGTGTGCACCACTTTAACCTGTGTGTGGAAGAGCGCAGAGCTCAGAGGTAGAGATGGGTGAATTACATAAAGTTCGGTCCGTTTATGAACTTTCTAATGTCAGTAAAAGTAAAGTTTGAATTCGGACCCATTAAAGTCAATAGGGAGTGATAGTTAGAAAATTAGTTACAGCTAAACGGCTGTAAATGGCTGTGGCACCTGGGAAATGGTCCGGGTAACATGTCACAGCCACCAAAACCTGTTAAAACACTTATCAAACACGAGCGGGCAATTGTCAGGTTTTGCGCAAACTACATTCCAGGGTTACGGCCAATTCGAGAGTTACCGAACGATACTTTCAATAATTATTGAAATTAGAGGCGCGAGTCCAGAAAAAAAGGAACTAGTTCGGATAGTTCGAGTTCATCCAAACTCATAAAGTTCGGTTCGAACTTTACTGACAATCATAACCATTCATAGCTTATAAATAATAAATATGAACACACGTTCCTATGATTCTCATTATAACGTTGAGTGTTTGTCTTCTTGTCCATTAATTCTGCATGGTGATGGCGCTTTTAACTAACTTAAAAACGTTTAAATACAGGAAAGGAGCAGAAAAACGGGTTGTCACTTTAATGCCGTTTGCATGGAAATGTCTGTCTCCTAGATTAATAATAAAATGGTCCCTCTGCCCCATTACAATCTGGGGGTAATGATGATTTTAAACTATTTAGAATTAGCAGCTCCAATCATAACCGTACAGTAGAATTCAATGGTTGTGTATTATTTGTATTGATTGGCCTGATAATAAATAAATATCGCTGCCAAACATTGGGATTCCAGCTGGAAAAGATGGATACAAATCTATTTGTCTTGACATTTTTCTATGGTGTAATCCAAGACTGGGACTAATAGTCTCCAGTCCACATAACGAAAAGACTTATTATGTTAGACTTGGGAATGGGGTCTCTACAAAACGGGAGAAGAGGCAGAAGTGACTCAATAGGGAGGAACTTTATTTTGTGGACAATAGACTTCTTCTGGGCCTGGTGTAATTTTGTGGGTGCCGTCCACGAAAGGCGCTTTGCGTATGAGTGAGAAGAAGAGATGGGGAAACTAAAACGGTTAGAGGTAAGAGGAACCTGGAGAATTTGTAATGACAAGAATTTTGAATTAAGTTGGGATTTATATTGATTCATATTTTGGATAAAATCTGTGCAGCCTTTGGTGTGCAACGTAGAGGCCCACACTCTACGGTGGTTAGAATAACGAACTACACGTATAAAACAATAGCAGAGAAACTGGTTTCCATAGAATTGTTGGCTTTCTATTTATTACCTCTTCCATCACTTACATGTAAAACAAATACTTTATGTGCGGTTAGTTGTAACTCCGTTTTGTAAGTTTATGGGTGTGGAATGTCCTTGGAGGAATTGCCATTATAGCAATTGCCTTTTCTTTGTTATTGTTGCTAGTTGGAAATAAATATCGAGCTTGCTGGGCATTTACCAGTTTTTATTCACCCCCTGTCAGTTGGCGGTCCAATTGAATTGGTTATGTAGTAGAGAATATGAAATCTCAGAAAAGAACTGAACAATGACTCTGGCGGCGTTTCAAAATGGTTCATACTGACATTGGTGTGTCAATGTCATCCACAACCATGTGGCAGTGTGCACGCCACTGGAATTCGAACTTTTGCTAGCCAAGCCAGCTCATTTATAGTATCTAGGGGTACCAACAATTCCATACAGCTTTTCATTAATTTTATTTATCAAAAATTGGTTAAATTGCTGTTTATGTTGTGGGTTAAGTTATTAACCTGCTGAACAAATAAAATACAAAGATTGGTAGTTTGATTTGAAGACAAGTATTCAACCTATACAAAAGGTATGTCTTCAAGCCCAATATAATTCAACGTTTGGAACCCTAACTATAACTCTATGTCCCTCACAGCAACTACTAACTAAGTCCTAAAACACCAACGATAACTTATGTCCTAAAACCCCGAATAATAACTCAGTCCCAACCCCACTATAACGCATTGGCCGCATACACCTCCAACTAGAACTCATGTCATCAACCCCCAAAACGTATAACTCATGTCTCAACCCCAACTATAACTCTGTCATCAACCCCAACTATAACTGTGTCATCAACCCAAACCCAACTATTAACTCATGTCCTAAAACCCCAACTATAACCACATGTCTAAACCCTTAACTATAACTCAGTCCTCAACCTAACCATATAATTGTGTCCAAATCCCAAACTGAACGTAATTGGCCGCAAATTCTCCAACGGATGAACGCGCTTGGCCTCAACCCCAACTGTAACTCAGGTCCTCACCCCAACTAGAAACTCATGTCGCACTCCCAAAACGAGAACGCGAGAGAACGTGTGTCAGGTCCTAAACCACCCAACGGAGAACTAATGTCATAAAAAATCCCAACTATAACTAATGTCCTAAAAAAAAACTCGAACTTTACTGACAATCATAACCATTCATAGCTTATAAATAATAAATATGAACACACGTTCCTATGATTCTCATTATAACGTTGAGTGTTTGTTCTTCTTGTCCATTTAATTCCTGCATGGTGATGGCTTAAAAACGTTAAATACAGGAAGCAGAAAAACGGTGTCACTTTAATGAGTTTGCATGGAAATGTCTGTCTCCTAGATTAATAATAAAATGGTCCCTGCCCCATTACAATCTGGGTAATGATGATTAAACTATTTAGAATTAGCAGCTCCCAATCATTACACCTACAGTAGAATTCAATGGTTGTAGTATTATTTAGTATTGATTGGCCTGATAATAAATAAATTATCTCTGCAAACATTGGGATTCCAGCTGAACATATGGATACAAATCTACTTGTCTTGACATTTTCTATGGTATATCCAAGACTGGGACTAATAGTCTCCAGTCCACATAACAGAAAAGACTTATTATGTTAGACTTGGGAATGGGTCTACAAAACGGGATAGAGTCAGAAGTTGACTCAATAGGGAGGACTTTATTTGTGGACAATAGACTTCTTCTGCTGGGTAATTTTGGGTGCCAGTCCACAGAAAGGGCTTTGCGTATGAGTGAGAAAGAGATGGGGAACTAAACTGGTAAGAGAACCGGAGAATTTGTAATGACAAGAGAATTAAGTTTGGATTAATATTGATTCATATTTTTGGCTAAATCTGTGCAGCTTTGGTGCAACTAGATGGCCCAACCTCTACGGTGGTTTAGAATAACAGAACTACACGTATAAAACAATAGCAGAGTAAATGTTTCCCTAGAATTGTTGGGCTTTCTTATTTATTCCCTTCCATCCTTTCATGTAATACAAATACTTTATGTGCGTTATGTGACTCCGTTTGTTTAATTTATGGTGTAATTCCTTGGAGGATTGACCATTATCAATTGCTTTTGTTATTTTGCTTAGTTGGAAATAAATCCGCGACTTGCTGGGCAAGTTTTTATTCACTGTCAGTTGGCGGTCAAATTTGAATTGTTATTGATCTGTAGAGAATATGAAATCTCAGAAACTGAACAATGAACTCTGGGGTCTTTCAAAATGGTCTCATACTGTACATTGGGTGTCAATGTCATTCAAACCATGTGGCATGTGGCACAGCACTTGAATTCGACTTTTGCTAGCCAAGCCCATTTATAAGTATCTAGGTACAACAATTTCCATACAGCTTCATAATTTAATCAAAAATGGTTAAATTGCTGTTTAACTGTTTGTGTAAGTTATTAACCTGCTGAATAAATAAAAACATAAGATTTGTAGTTTGATGTTGAAGACAAGTCTTCAACCCTAACTAAAAATTATGTCTTCAAGCCCAACTATAATTCA